>LZPO01029039.1:1746-14142 GCA_001675575.1 Neotoma lepida
TGTGTGTGTGTGTGTGTGTGTGTGTATGGGGGGGTCAATGGCAGGCATCTTTCTTTACAGATCTTCACTTTAATTTTTGAGACATGGTTTGTCACTGAATCCAGAGCTCACTGATTGGCTAGATTCGCTGTGGTCCCCCTGGCTTCTCCTTTCTAGCACAGGAATTACAGGTACACATTGTCATACCTGACATTTTTATATGAGTGTTGATAGTTAAAATCAGGCCCCATGTTTTCATAGCAAACACTTTACAGACTATGCGATCTCTCCAGTCAAAATGTTTCAAGTCTAAATAAAGCTGTTTGGCCAATGGTNGGGCAGAATAAGGTTTAGGCGGGACATTTGAACTAGGGGGAGAGAGGAAAAGAACAGAGCTGGAGAGATGCCATTCTGCCATCTAGAAAACAACATGTAATGGCACACAGGAACACATGGTGACATAGATTTATAAAATGGGTTAATTTAAGATGTAAGAGCTAGCTAGCGAAAAGCCTGCCACGGCCATAGTTTAAAAATGAAAAAAAAAAATGTTTCAAGTCTACCTCATCCTTCCATAGGCATTGCTGAGTTCCTATAATCCTTTCAGGCACCAGCACAATCTGAATCAGATCATCCAAATGCAATATGTTTTTTTGGAATGAAAACATTATAAATTAAATTAAATTTAGGGAATAAATCCATAAATCAAAGAGAATACTCAAAGTTGCCATGGGACCAACCACTAAAGGCTAGTTAAAAAACATGTATCTGCTCCAAAATGAAGAAAAGTCAGCCAAGTTAGAACTCAATGGAAAAGCCCAGCACTTGACCAGGCAGCTGTAAAACCTTGCTGACTTTTACCAAATCTTATTTGGCTTCTATCGCTATACCTAGCTGCAGCATCTTTAGGTTGCTCTTCCTGCTTTGTTGCCTGGGGACTTGTCATCTTCTTCAAATATCACTCCCTGACTTGAACCTTCCTATAGCTACTTCCTGCCAAACATCAGATTGACTATTAATATTAAGTGCTTTGACCATATTACTTTCATATGTGCTTTTTAATNTTTCTTTGTCTCTTTCATTGTATTAGCTCATAGACTAATAGCATTTTTTCTTTGTAACTTCTGATACCTCCCTGCTCATGATGGCTGCTATAACACTTCTTATGAACTCAATAGCTCTTGTATTGGCTGATTTGAACCTGATTCACACAGGTAATCATTTAATAAACCTCTATAGAGTTCAAAAAACTAGTTGCCAAGTACAAACTGTTCTAAATGATCTATTTTCCTTGAAAGATTAAGTGGTCATTGGTGGAACCTAGAAGAATGTGAATGAATGTAAAATATCCTTGATGAGTTTAACCCAACTCTAATGTGTTAGTGAATTCATTAGTAATATTTTCTCTCACTTCTGCTTCTGGAATGTCATTGAAAGAAGCTACTTTTCTAACACACAAAGACAGATATTTGCCGAATTATAGTGTAAACATTACAAACAAATATGTTTCAAAGTCTCAAGCTGATGATTAAAATGTCAGAGGAATACATTCATTCACATTGATCTTTTTATAATCTTAAGTACTGAACAAAATCAACATTTTACAGTAATAATCTGTTATATTTTAACATATAAAAGTGCTTTTCTCTGAATTCAGCCACTGTGACGAGGTTTCCAGTATGACTTATATCCAGTTAGGTCTATAGATGTTTTCTGATAATATATTAATTAACGATGATTGGTCATCTCTCTTTCTCTCATCTATATCTATTATATCTCTCTCTTTTTCTATCTCTATCTATCATCTATCTATCTGTTTGTCTGTCTGTCTACTTAGCATCTATCTATCTATTTTCTATCTGTCTGTCTGTCTGTCTGTCTGTCTGTCTGTCTATCTATCTATCATCCAGTTAGCTATCTCACTGGCATCT
The DNA here is from genome assembly GCA_001675575.1 of Neotoma lepida. Taxonomy (NCBI): domain Eukaryota; kingdom Metazoa; phylum Chordata; class Mammalia; order Rodentia; family Cricetidae; genus Neotoma; species Neotoma lepida. Next base: position 3,657 of record LZPO01029039.1, read on the forward strand.
ATCTGTACAACCTATGCACATTCATTTGCCCTCCCTAGGATAAGTTTGACATCTATGTTCATAACCCACTTTTGCCAAAAAAAATCAGGAAAAATTATGTCTGTACTGAACATAAACTATCACAGACTTTTAAAAAANCATCATTCCCTAAACAATACAGTAAAACAACTATTTACATAGCATTTACATCATGTTAAATATTTTAAGTAAGTTAGTATTGATCTAAAGTATATGAGACATAATTGCAAACATTTAACATTTTATGAAAGAAGCTTAAGCTTCTGTGAATTTGGTATCAAGAGATATCCTGTGAGCAGTCTCCCATTGATACTGAGAAATGACTCATGTACACACACACACACACACACACACACACACACATACACACACACAGATGGATCCTTGTCATATTAAAGAATGGATCGCTAGTCCATTTTTGTACCAAAAACAATAACAAATTTCAATTTGAATTTAGCTTTTAACATTTTTTTCCTGCTGATCATTCCACCAAAGGAAATAATTATAGTTGTAGTTTATTGAATGTTTTCAGTAAGCTTTCCTTTTTGTTCCCTTAGTGTTTACTTCTCATCTGGTTGAAATCCTTTGTTTGTCTCATGAAATGATGACCTGGGCTCCATATCATTGTCTGTTTTCTCTTCAAACTCAGTATTATTTTTTCCATGATATTTCTTGTATGTGATATAAACTGCAAAAAAAAAATATATATATATATATATGAGAAGTCAAGTAAATTTCAGGATGACACCTTGAAAAATTACTGTGGCCAGTGATTGCTTTGTACAGCTCAGAAAGTACTTTGAATTTTCTACAGACTGGAGGTGTTATGGGAAACCAACCAACTATCAGTATTTTAGTTTTAGGATCACCATATAGCAGCACTGACTGCACTCCAGAAGTCTGGGTGGAGAGCTTCAGAGGATGTTTGCTCAGCATAAGTATATGGCCTTCTCATGGCTTCAAGTTGTATATGGTACTTAACAGCAAAGAAAAAATAATTTATTTTGTGTCTACACCACCCTAGTTAATGTGTAGTCTTCTACTAAATAGACTGTATGCCTGTGTGCAATGTCCAAGGCCTTGGTCTGATCCTCCCTTATGGAAAGTCTTCGATCAGAATAACATGCCTAGTCTTTTGTCTTCACTCATTCTTTCTTGTTGTTGATCACATTTCCTTTCTTCTGTGGCACCAAGTACTTATCAGCACTCCCCCCCCCATTCCTTTGTGTGTGTTTATGAATGTGTGTGCATTTGTGTGTGTATGTTGCTCATGTGCACAAAGGTACATGTGTGTATTCAAATGCATGTCTACATTTGTATGTAAATGTGGAGGCCAGGGGTCAACCTTGGCTGTTGCTCCTCAAGAGCCATTTATCTTGCTTGTTGAGACAGGGAATTTCCACTGGCCTGAAACTCACTACTGGTTAGGCTAGGTTGGCTGACTAGAAATCTCAAGCCATCTACTTATTTTATTTCCTCAAAGCCAGACCCCTGATGGATCCATGTGATGTTTTCTGTGATATGCGACTCTTATACTGGAAAGGAGACTCTGCCTAAAAAATAACACTGTGACAGTGTGATAGGCACCTGCAGGCACATGGATGCATATTAAAGCTGNGGATAAAAACAATGCAAAGATAAGTGAAACTCTCTCTGAGCATTTTATAACTTAATCTTCACAGTATTTTTGTCATGTACCTCCACTTACCATTTTCTATTAAAAGGAAGTTTATTTCCTTGTTTTAAATAGGACTTTAAAAATGCAGCTTAAACACCATCAGACTTTGGATAGTCAAATGTAGGGAAAAGTTCCAATTTGGTGAAGGAGAGTTGGTATGGACCAAATGAGGGAGGATGAAATTATGCTATGACAAAGTAAAACTAAGAAGTGGGTTATCTATCTCTGGTACATCTTTGCTTACACTTCTTCAGTTATATGAATATTTAAAATTGATATGTACAAACTTACACATACATCTGACTTATGATTTTTCATTATAAATGAGGTTTGTGATCTTCCTGATAAATACTCTATTTAAAAAGTATATCAAGACAAGGCTTTGGAGTGAAAATCACTAAAACCTGTATTTCTTGGAAACACTTAGAAAGGTGCACAATTAAATGTTCCTCACAGGTTAATATGCCTCTCTGACTACTAAGGAAGAGAAAGTCAGCAAAGAGGATCCATCTCCTCTGCCTTTCTGCTAAAAATGCCTCTCTAAGGCCTATAATAAAATTATATTCTTTGCATCAGCATATATGAAGTCATGATAAGTGACTTCTGGGGTGCATTTTCTTCAAATTTATTTGTACAATGAACTCCAGAAATGGAGAATCTTTAAAAAGTCTGTTTTAGCGATTCCAGGATTTATCCAAAAGGAACATCATAGTAGAATTTGATTAGCATTATTACTTACTTCCTAATAATATCGCTGCAAAGATGATCTGGAAAATGCTATAGATGAGTGGGAAGGTGAACACAAGGTCGAGTTCCTCAGGGGTGAAGGAGAGCTGTACAATAGTGGAACACAGCTGAGTGTTCTGCATCCCAGTTTCCAAGGCGACTGTTCGGCACCTGGAATTAAGGTCAAAGATGTATATGCTTTATACATCTTTGTATAAAGGTATAATGAAAGCATGTGCACAGACTGCAAGTATTTTCTTCTTCCCTCTCTCCCTCTCTTTCTCTTTCTTCTTCTCTCCCTCCCTCCCTCTCTTCCTCTCTCTCTCCCTCCCTTTCTTCCTCTCTCCCTTCCTTTCTCCCTCCCCTCTTTCCTTTCCTCTATCTTTCTCTACCCTATTTCCTTTTACTCTGTTCCCTCTCCCTCCCTTCTTCCCCTCTTTCTCTCTCCTTTCTCTTGTCCTTCCTTCCTTCCTTCCTTCCTTCCTTCCTTCCTTCCTTCCTTCCTTCCTTCCCTCCCTCCTTCCTTCCTTCCCTCCTTCCTTCCTTCCTTTCTCTCTCTTTCTTTCTTTTTCTTCCTTCCTTTTCTTTCCTTCTTTCTCTATTTCTTTCCTTTTCTTTCTTCTTTCCTGCCTTCCTCTCTTTCTTTCTTCCTTCTTTCTTTTCCTTCCTTCCATCTCTCCCTTCCATCCTTCCTTCCTTCCTTCCTTCCTTCCTTTTGAGATAAGTCTCACTATGCAGTCCAAGTTAGATTGTCTTCTAACTTGTGGCAATCCTCTTGCTTCAGCTTTCCTATTGCTGAGATTACAAGCATGTACCTAGATTTTATCTCTGTTTTTAACATTCATATTTGGTGATTTTAACATGACTTTATATCACACAAGTACATTAATATATGAAACAACCTATTATATAAATATATTTATTTTAAGACTTATTTTATCTTTAATGGTGTGTGTGCATGTGGGTATGTGCATATGAGTGCAGGTGTCCATGGTGACCAGAGGCATTGGGTGCCCCTGAGGCTACAGTTACAGGTGGTTCTGAGCCACCCACTATGGATGCTATGATGCAAACTCAGGTCCTCTAGAAAAGAAGTACATGCTTTTAAACACTGAACCTTTTCTCTAGTCCCAATATATTTATAATGTGAGAGGTAGGTTCATCCATAAATTGCAAAGGAGGTCCATTTAACCCATTTTCAAATTATGCACTTAATGAAAGCATACAGGAGAGATCAGGGATCAGAAAATATTGAAGCTATGGTATTTCTCATAGACATTTATTTTAAAATTAATTTAGTTCTGATTAAGTCTTGATTAAAAGTCTGCAAGGTGAAAAATTAATGTTTCTAATCTTCAAGAAAGAAAACCAAGCTAAAGTAAATGTGTAGTTCAAAGTCTTCTGGTGAGTGAGTGGCAGGGGTAGAATGAAGCCTGGGTCTGCCTGATCAAGCATAACAGTGCCCCACACTGCTCAAGCTTGCTCACCTCTTTCTCAATGCACATTAATACCTGTTTCTATACTTGATTTTCTGCCTGTCTGTTGATTTGGAAAAAAGTGTTTTTAGATAAATGACAAGCATACTTTAGTGTCCATCACCTTTGGGTGATGAGTTCTTTTGGTGTCAGTTGGAGGAACCTATATATATCATAAGACTAAATTGACTATTTTCATGAAACTTACTCTGCTTATTAAATCACAGAGTACATAGCAAAGGAAAAACTTTTCTTTGCAGGTTGGGGACTAATGGAGAAGAATGTCAGGGAGTTGAAGACAAAGGCAACCAGTACTTCTTAGAGGTTTGTATAATTTATGAACAAATGATGCTGTTTAAATGATGTAATCAGTGATTGAAGGTGAAGGATTTTGAACTTGGCATCAATGTTTTCAGCTTCTATAGTTTGAGTATGTCTCACACTCAAATTCAGATGTTGCCATCCTATATCTAACCCTTGGTATCTAAGAATGTGACCTTATATGGAAACAGGGTTATTGCAGATATAATTTAGTTAAGATGAGGTCATTAGGGTGGCTTGTAATTTGATGTGACTTGCATACTTATAAGAAGGGGGTTAATTTGAGCTCAGAATCATGCACAGAAAGAATAAAATGTGATGGGACACAGAAGATAGACATTAAAAGCCAAAGTGAGAGTCCTTCAATAAATCCTTAACCACAGACTGCAAAAAACAAGTCTATGCTTCCTTAAGCATGATTTCTGACCTGAAAAACTGTAAGAATGTGCTGGTTTTTGCCAAAATGACCCACTTAGAGGTAGTTTTTCTTATTTTTAATTAAAAATTATTTCATTCGAATGGATGTTTTGTCTGCATATATGCTTATACACCACATGTGTGCCTGGGTGCTTGCAGAGGCCAGAAAATGGTATTGGACACCTTGCAGATGATTGTGAACAGCCATGTGGGTGCTGGGAAGCTTCCGTGCTCTTAACTGCAGACTCATCTCTTTATGCCATATGGTTATTTTGTATTGGCACCCTAGAAAAGGCTTAGCAGTGTTCCTGTCTGTATTCTTGAATACTGAAAACAGAATGTAGAATTATGTGCACACAGATACACACACACACACACACACACACACACATTCACTAGTGCAGTATCTGTTAGGAACTAAAATGCTCAATCCCATTCATCTAGATATCATACCTGTACCAGGGTTGTCCAGCTATTCTAGCCAGGAAAAACCCCAGGCTGTAGCCAGCTATAGGAAATATCGTTCCTATAATCCATAGTTTGGGTTCAATGATCCAGGCACTTTGGTACAGTATTCCTCCAACCACAGCAATGAGAACAATAAGAATTGCACCTGCGATGGATCCAATCTGGAAGAAAAGGCACAAGTGAACATACGTGTGTCAAAGTGAGTCCAGAGATGCTTGTCAGGGGTAAAGATTGGGCAGACTGTTCCTTTGGGAAAATGAATATGAGTCTTCTATGTCCCTCCAGCTTTGTGGGAAGAAAAGAGCTTCTCCTATGTTCTAGAGACTAAGAAACCATCAGGACCATGTTTTCATGCTTAAATGGCCCAAGGAAGATTTCTGAGCTTGCAAAACATAAAATCTTGCCCAAGTCACATTTTGTGCTTGTTGTAATCATAAGAAATGGATACAAGGGTTCATAAAAGTCAAATAAGGATAAACATAAGCCATGGCCATAATGTTTTCCTTTTCAGAATGGTTCAATTTTACTACATGTATCATGTATACATATGTGCACATGAGTTTTGGTGCCCAGGGAGTCCAGAAGAGGTCCTTGGATCCCCTGGAGCTGGAGTTACAGGTAGTGTTGAACAGCCTNCTGTGTGGGTGCTCTGCAAGAGCAATACACACTCTTAATGGCTGAGCCATCTCCCCAGATCTATTTTTTTCTTCTTTGATTAAACTTAAAAACATTTGGAGATGATAATTTTGTTTTTTTTCCCTGTAAAACAAGAAATGTCAACTACCTTATTCCCCCACATCCCACAGGATAGTATCTACCAGTTTTGGGGCACTGAGTTCTAGATAAGAGACAGATATGCTCGGTATGAACAATATGTTCTAGATATGAGAAAGATATGCTGTACCTTCTCAGGAAGCTGCCTTATNGTATATTTTATACCATAAGCTCAGCCTGTATAACAGCAAGGTCATTTAAAAACAGAGTAAAACAAATAGGTGACACTTGAATTGGTGGCTTAAAGGATGGATGGAAATTTGCCCCTCAGATAGGATCAGAAAGGACATTCTCTAAGGGAGGACTTTAGGACTGATAATGGCAGGTCTTCCAGAAGGTAGATGTAATGAGAATAGCACCATTTAGGAGATGGAAAGACTATCTTGTTCCAGTTCTGACTGTAGGGCACTGAGTTGTACAGTCTGTCCCATGCATGGGGTACTTACTTTAAGTATGATCTTTGCTTTTTGGGGCCATTTGTGATTCACATACATTCCAATGGAAACAGGAATAACAAGAGCAACCAGAGAAGTGCCTAACAATGATTAAAAACAACATTAACACAAGGAAAAGAAAATGTAAGTAGCCTAGAAAAGGCTTAGCAGTGTTCCTGTCTGTATTCTTGAATACTGAAAACAGAATGTAGACTTATGTGCACACAGATACACACACACACACACACACACACACGTGCATCCACATATATATTTTATACACACCTCTCTCTCTCCATTCCAGTTAATAACAGAGAAATAATGATAATATAAATAACTTATCTCAATCCAGGGATGACTATTTTAGGGTTCCTTATATTACCAACCTACTTTCTATTTGATAATATTTTCTATTTGATAATATTCTTTAGTCTATTAGGTCTTTATATTTTCAGAAAAAAATACCTCCCCATAGTTTGTGTGTGTGTGTGTGTGTGTGTGTATGTCTGTGTCTGTGTCTGTGTATTCTTATAGTGTAGGTAGATACATTCTACACTGGCCTGTTACTTAATGATGGTAAGAATAAACATTTATAAATTTTAAAGTGGAAAAAATATTAAAAAATTGCTTAATGTCCATTGGAATTTTGAAGGCTAACAAACTGTACTTAAAATTCATTTCAGTTATTCAAATTTATGACAGAGATGTGAGAGAATAAGATGAAAAACCATGCCCTAAATTTTCTGTGAGATAATATATCTGGCAACCTCTCATGTAATTATAATTCTTTGCAGCACTGTGTTCACCCAACCAGATGAAAGAGTCATACTTCAACTTCACCATGGGAAATTTACTGCCACTCCTGTGACATATGATTTGTGTCTCTATATTATTTAACACTTGTTTGCCCAATAGTCCCTTTGTTTAACACAGCACTGTAGTCTTCCAACTTCTCATGGACTGTTTCTTTGTCAAAACTCTTTTAAAGTAGTAGGAGAAAGTAAAACCAAATGGTAAAATTTTGAGACCAAATGGTGAAATTTTGAGAGTAGATGTCTGCCTAGTGTTGGATAGATTGACTCAGGTCTGGCCAACAACAAACTATAGACTGAAAGCATATATATATATATAATGAATCTAATATAAATTCTTCAAAATATCAAAAATTATTGTTTCTCCCAAATTACTCAGCAGAATTAAAATAAAAAGAGAAAGAAAAAAGAAGAAAAGGAAGGACAATAAGATAAGACTACTCAAACTCAGGAGAAAATGGTGGAGGAAGAGCTGTGGGAAAGAATGTTAGATTTATTGGTCAGGTCTTCTAGAAAGTCCCGTGGTTATTCCTGTATCTACCATTTTAAAGAGATTTCCTTCTTGCATCTCTAGGCCACACCATAAATTTTATTAAGTTTCCAGGCTTTGAATTAAAATTATCTTGATACAACTGGTTGGCTCCTTTGGCCTAGAGTCCTCCCATCTTGGGGGAGCCCAAGGTGGCAGGGCAACATGAGCAGGGCTTTGGAATACCGACGACAGAAGCATTTAATCTCTGGGCCAGGTAAAGCTAATGACGGTTTTCAGTGACTTCAAGGACCATTCTGGTTCTTCTTCACACCCACCAGTGTGGCCCCTGCCAATGGAGGGAAGGTGCTGTAATGCTTACTCTTCAGTGGCTGGGGAGCTGGCTCTTTCCTCTCTAGACTTCTCCATTTACTGATATATTGTTCATGCTGTCTGTGTAAGATGTCTGTACAGATTAAAAAGGAGATGTTTAAACTTATCAAAACCATCATGTGCTATTTATTTAAGACTACACAGTGTAAATAGGATGAAAGAAAGGGGATGTGGTGATATTGTGTCTCCCCAATATATTGTGCACCCTAATAAACTTATCTGGGGTCAGAGAACAGAACAGCCACTAGATAGACATAGAGGCCAGAAAATGGTGGCACACACACCTTTAATCTTATCACTTGGGAGGCAGAGATCCATGCAGATCTCTGTGAGTTCAAGGCCACACTGCAAATAGCCAGGCATGATGACATACACTTTTAATCCCAGGAAGTGATGTCAGGAAGCAGAAAGGTATATAAGGCATGAGGACCAGGAACTAGAGGCTTTTTTTAAGCTTTTAGGGTTTTAAGCAGTTCAGCTGAGATCCATTTGGGTGAGGACTCAGGAAGCCTGCAGTCTGAGGAAACAAGGTCAGCTGAGGAGTTGGCAAGGTGAGGTTGGCTGTGGCTTGTTCCGTTTCTCTGATCTTTCAGAATTTACCACAACATCTGGCTCCGGGTTTGTTTGTATTAATAAGACCTTTTAAAATTTGTGTTACAAGGGAAGAAGAGGAAGAAAGAAAAGATGATAATGTGGACTGATAGCTGTAGCTTTTTTTAGGTTTCCTTACAAAAGAACTGGGTAGAATGATGCCTGCTTCACTGTGCTCTGGTGATATGCGCAATGATATTGACATAAAGTACTCACTTATGTTGGTATAGCTGCCTGACACAGTTCAGCTTTAGAGACTCACACTGCACAGGGGCCTCTTTTCAGCCACATGTCAGCATCTTCAGGGCTCAGCAGCATTTTTAGAGTGGGAGAGGCACAAGGAGCAATGGGGAAGGTGTCCCAAGCATAGTGCTTGCAGAGTAGGCTGGAGAACCTGCCAGTAACTATTCCCAGCTCCCCAGTAATCTTGAGCAAATTAAATAATTACTCCAAGCCTCAACAACCTCATTTATAAGTGATGACAACATCTCAAACATCTCATGAGGCTGTCAGCTCATTTTTTCACTCACTAAAAGACTAGAAAACAAACAGGAGAAAGGTCAGTTTGGAGAACTGCCTAGACAGACATTGTGAACAAATAATTTTTGTGTTCAAAACTTTCACTTTTTCTTTCTTTCTTTTTTCAATCTTATGCTTTTCTATTCCTTCTTTCTTTTGACATCTTATGAGGGCATTCCCCATGGACATGCTAATCCATTTCTCATCCTTTCAAAATTTGTCTTGCTGGAAACCATGACAACACCTTTAATCACGGAATTTGGGAGGCAGAAACATGAAGATCTCTGTGAGTTTGAGACCAACCTAGCTACATATCAAGTTCCAGGACAGCCAGAGCTACATTGTGATACCTTGTTACAAAACAAAACTCAACTCAAAATGTATTTGACTTAAATTATATGGTATAAGACATCCACATAGTAGTACAGATTTGTTAATATTCTTGTGAGACATTTTCCAGAAAGGACTGAATATCAAAAGAAGAATATTTTAAGGCTTCAGTTACTTGCTTTAGCACTGAATAATGTCCAATCAAAATTGTTTAGTCAACCAATGGTTTCTCTGAGACACCTACAATATTGTTCAGTATTCAAACACATGGCATTATTTAACTCTAGGGAAGGTTTTCACAGAGGGAAAAGTTTGAGATGCAAGCAGGAGCATACACACTTGGGCTTGGATGTCACTCTAAATCCTGTTGGAGGGAGATTCTATTGATATTTGGGAGTTACTCAGGGGCCAATAGGATGATCATGTACATTCAAAATTCCCCATTGAAATCAGGGGTAACTCACAAACTTAATGTGAGTGAGAGTAGAATTGCAATGCAGATGTGAGCATAGTCAGTGCTCACACAATTTGTTCTAACTCAGGTGTATGTAGGTTGAATCACATTTACTCAAGGAAATAATCTTTCTTTGAAATGGAAGTCACTTTTAGTCTAGTTTCCCACCCCCACAGGAATTTCTTAAGTATCTTGGGGAGTTTCTGTTTGACTTTGGATGTGTGCTTCTGTTAATAGTAAACCCAAAACCTTTCTGAGGGAGATTAGGGAAGAATTCTTTGCAAAGTTAGCTTAATAAGAGACTATCAAAGACATCACAAGAAAACCCACAGAAACAATTAATCTGGCTCATAGAAACTCACAGAGTCTGAACCATCAACCAGGTAGCCTGCACTGGACTGACCCAAAACCTCTACATGTATGTGACAGTTGTCTGGCTTGGTCTACTTGTAGGACTCTTTAACAATGGGAGCAGGGGCTGTCCCTAATGCTTTGGCTGGCTTGAGAACCTGTTCTTTATACTGGACTGCCTTGTCCAATCTAAATACAAGGGGAGGTGCTTAGTCTTATGACAATTTGATATGCCATGCTTATTTTGATACCTATG
>LZPO01029046.1:0-17304 GCA_001675575.1 Neotoma lepida
ATTTTTTATTACTAAACTTATGCTTCTAACAATCTTCTGCAATTACTTAATCAAGTGTCTGTGATTGTTTTCAGTCCATTATTAATGCTGAATGAATGTCTGCCTATCANTTCATTAGGCTTGAGTGCAGAGAGGCTACAGGTGGACCAGTCATCCCCTCACCTAGTAAGGATGCCCTAGGACATCTTTAACATAATAACTGTAATATAAAACTCAAAGTCAAAGGACTCATAACTATACTTGTCTTGGTATTCATATGTTTAGGAAACAGAACATTTTGTGATTTTGCATACAACACTTCAATTTTGCAAGTAGGAAGTGACCAGACCTCNGGAAGCCTAAGTTTGGAAGGTGAATCTGGTATCTAATACTACACAAAGACTCAAACCTTCCCAGTCCTAAAAGGCTTATAACTCAGGAGTCTGAATAAAGAAGCATTAAATCACCTTACCACAAAGGCTTCTGAGAAAGAAAGATGCTGTTTAACACTTGATAAGATCTCTTACCATTATTGCAGCGGGTACCGGGGCAACACATGCCATCTCTATGGCATCGTTTTTTTTTCCTCCGACACACCATACAGGCTGACGATCCTTGGTGGGGACTGTGACAGTATCTTCCAACTTCACATTCCTTATCACTGCTGCAAGGGTAGGCCTGTCATCAGATAGGACAGCAAAGAAAGCGATGGGTGAGGTCCTTGGACACTGAGAAGGCATTCATGCAGCAAACCTTAAGGGAAACAAAGTCACATCTGCAGTGCCTGAATGAAATATACCATTGTGTGGTGTTCTGTGCATTGGTTNTCCAGGGTGACCCTTAGCTGATGACTTTTGATGGTGACAAAGATGAAACTGACAATAAATGTTAAAGTAAAAAAGCACCATGAAATTAACATGGCCTACGCATTTTCATTGGCCACTTTTATACTGCATATTGGTAGGCTCCTTCTGTAAGTGACTCTGGAGGCTCAGAAAAAGGTGACTATTGTATTGCCATTAATTGCAGAACACACAAGCAGTCTCACCACTCCATTCCCACCTCCTATTGAAAGATGGAGGAAGAGTAAAAGAGACAAATGATTGTGCTAGAAGTTAAAGCATGGTATCTGCCCAGTGAGAGAACAAACACTTCTAAAAAAAACTCACAATACCTGCCTGGAAAGGTAAGGAGAAACTCTTCCAGAATGATCTGAGAAACAACCTGATATGCACACAACACACAAAACAACAACCCCCCCCAAAAATAACAGAATAAAGGACTTGCCGTTATCCCTACTTCCTCCACAGAGCAACAGCAGTGCCTGCATAACCAGAAGGATGCTAGACTTCAGTTAGCCAGAGTTCTCATGAAGCCCAATAAGGCTCTCCTCACAGGATCACCTTGCAGCAACTATAGCAACTATGCTTTCAGTTCGTTCAGAAAAGACAGGTTATTAATGCATTTCTCCTCCAAGAGTAAGTCCTGAAAACTACTTGAACTGTGTGTGATAGTAACTCAAAAGATAATATGGACTCTAGTTACATACTCCCTGTCTTTTGGAAGTTGTTGGAACATTTAACATGTAAATGTTCAGAGACAGATGTCACACAGCACACTTAGAGCATTGAGATAGGTCCTTTTTTGTTTTAGTTTGTTTGGTTGTTTGTTTGAAACAAGGTCTAATTATGTAGCCTGTGTTTGCTGGAACTCACCATAGACTTGATTGGTCTTGACCCTTAAACTTGTGACAATTCTCCTGCCTTTGTCTTTAAGTAGTGGGATTATGAACAGGATTATTACCAGGCCTGGCCTCCTTCTATTTTATTTTATTTTATTTTATTTTTCCANTTTTTCAAGAAATATATTAATTTTTAACTACAAACACAGATCTTATTTTTGAAAGCTTTGATTTTTGCTTTGAAGTGTGCACAAATGATATAAGGATGAAACTGTGGATAAAATGTTTGTGTCTCTAAAATAATTATTTTGGTTTGGGTATTTTCATTATGAAATCCCACTTGATGTCCTGACCCCACACATTGCTTATTTCCCTTCCCCTCCCTAATTCTTTCCCTCCCTCTGTCTCTGTCTCTGTCTCTCTGTCTGACTCTCTCTTTCTCTCCTTTCTGCTCCATGTTTGCCAGTTATGTCTCATCATCTTCAATTAGAAAGAGGAAGTAGAGATGAAGTTTATGTGTGAGTCTGAGGGAAAATGGATTTTATCACTATTACAATGTCTTATTTACCCTTGAAAGAATAGCATTGGGAACCACTCACTTTACTTTGAAAGCAATTTTAAATGATTGCACAGTGGCAATGTTTNATGCATATGTAAGATGAATTTGTGTTATTAGCCCACTTTACAACTCGTAAGTTGACTTTCAAGAATCTGAATGAAGCTGAATTCACAGTAGTAGGATGTTTTTCAAGAACCCAAGACTGATGAAAACAAAACAAATGTCACTTCCTGCCTTGCCACACTCTTTCCCCCAAGCACTTTACCNTCTTCCTATTTAGAGTCATTAATTTTAATTGAAACACAATTCACATGTTTCTGATTCATTTACATTCATTTCATCAAATTGTTTTGCAAGAAACATTTGATGTCTTACAAGTCTTTCCTTTCTCAAAAATAGGACATGTTCTCTCATCAGAAACAAACATGTGCCACCTCAAACATCATGTGCTATTTACAACTCAGCAAATTCCCAAACAATTCTGAATAGAAGTGACACTGGGCTCCATCCATAAAGAACAGACTACATTGGAGAAACAAGCTGATTGCTAAATTGAGTTTACTTATCCAGAAAAATATTCTTAGGTTGAAGAAACAATGCCATAGGCAAAGACAGTATTTAGGATGTCTTTAGCATGAAATGTTATAAATGTTATGTGCTTGGGACTGAATGCCCATANNGAAATTCTAGAAGGAATAGTTTGAAAATTTTTAAGTGACATTTAATAATTTTAAATAAAAATATAGCTTCTCTTAAGCTCATAAAACTCTCAGCCACAGTAAACTATATGAAGTAAAATATATGAATATGAACACATATATATTCCACAAATATTTTCAAAAAGGGGCATAATAAATTGAATGAAGTAAGTTTGAGAGGAGCAAGTGACATTAGGAGACATGCCTGGCTTTCNACAATCAGTGTCCCCAGCACAGATTTACTGAGGCGTAAAGGCTTTTTAGCCTGATCATTATCAGGAAAACACAACGTAAACTGCAGGCCTAACGTATTAGCAATACATGTGTATCAGCATTGATGCATCACATTGCAGTAAAGAGTTTTGAACAAAGGTGTTTCAACACTAACATGAGGACTTAGCCACTTGTCATTTCAGAGGTGTTCTTTTGTGTTTTTTCTATTATTAAATTGTGTCACAGTAGGAAAGCCAGGAGAGAACAGGCAGACAGAGAAATAGGAGGCCTGAAGGAATGATGNGTATAGGAATGAATGAAAGGACTTGTGGTGAGAAAAAAATACACATAAATGTAACTGCCATTTAGGAACTTTCACAAGAAGAACTTTGTTTCCCATTTACTTTGGTCTCAGAAGGCTGTCACTTGGCTCCCACCTGAGGGTAGCCTTGTGGCAAACATAGAGTAAGCTTGAGAGCCTTAGCCAGTTTCAATTTAATGTTACTAACATGCTCACCTGGTACTTGTTTTAGGGACTTAAAAGTAAAAGGCTAATATGTTTCTTACTGCAGCAATTAGTAGCAGTAGGTTTTTACAGCTTTCTTGACTTGGTCTTTAGGCAAAGAGACGAGATAACCATGGTGCACGAGGACCAGTGGTAGTNTACTAGAAAACCAATGGCCAAGGGTAAGAGCCAGAATGAGGCCTGCATTCTCTCTCCGCTAACTACTTCCGGAACTGATTAGAAATCCCATCTTGGCAGCGTTCACAATCTCTCACTACCCAGACTCAGGCATGGTTAGGATGTAAATTAATTAGGGGCACCTAAGAAAAGGAGATGATTAGCCATAAATTAAGAGTGTATGAGAGCTGTCCAGGATCAGGCCAAAAAACAAAGACATTTGTCTTGCCTCTTTTTAGTCTAAATATAAAGTCATGTCTATAAATAGCTACACCAGTGATCATTATAACCATGACAGGAGCTTAAAAAAAAAGAGTAAACACATTGGACACAGATTGAATTGGAGTCTATCAGAAACCAACATTTCTCTTTAGTATGAAGAATTTGAAGTCCGTTTCCACTGTGCTAGTTTGGAATAATTATTTACAGTTTTAGCATTAAAATGAGGAAGAGCTACTATGTAACTTTTAGAGATACATAGCATGCTCAATAGGAGAGAATTTGAGTGTTCCGAACTCGCCTTGGCATCAGGCCTGAGGTATCAGAATCAAGAACATGTCATGGTGAGGGTTTCACATCCATAGAGATGATGTTGTGCATTGGTGACCTCTGTGCTGAATACAGAGATTACAAAAGTAAACTTGCCCGCATTTTTCTAATGCCAACAGCCTGTCCTGCAGCAGCTGTTGGAAATTCAGAAAACTAGAGGGAAATACAGCCAAAGCTATGACAATGATTCCAGTTCTTGACAACAGTTTTAACTGATGGTAAAGCAGAATTATAAGCAGAAGCCTGCTATGCAAAAAANGACAAATAGAATTCCAAGGAGCAAAGCAAAATGAAATATAGCTATTCCATTTGAAATGTAGCCATTATATGAAACAGTTAACGTCTTTTTCCCTCACTTATTGTCAAAACTTCCAGGAGTAAGGGTCTATTTATTCAGTTTTACATATACGATTGAGTTTATTATTGTTTATTTTAGAAATTCCCCATCCCTTTGAAATGTAACCACTAGATCAGTTCTCTGGAATCATGAGGAATATTGCTTCAGGTTTCTCTACAACATTGACCAACAAATAGACCTTTGGCCACAACCGAACCTCCCACATTCTCAAAATAATGATATTTTTCCCGTTTGATGATGNGAGTTCAGAGTGGGAGAGAAGGAGACAGAAACATCACACATCGTTCATGTGGGATGGCTGGCCACCCATCCGGATTCTTGCAAGATCGACCTACTTTCGTTGTTGTTTTAATCTAGACAATCCTTTGTCCCCTTGAGCACTGTTTGTAACAAGCACGGAAGTTGGCTGGAGCCAGGAAAACGTCATCATCTGGGCAGGCAGAAGACAGCCTGTGGGGGTAGGGGGTGGGGTGGAGACAACCCAGCGGTGTGAATGAAAAACATTTGAGTGGATAGAGGGCGTAACAGTGGAGGGCTGGGGATAGGAACATAGCTTGGGGCTCTGCACTCAAAGCAGAGCTAGGCTCNCCATCACACNTGGGAAACCACAGCCTTTTCCTAACTTCTTAGAGGAAAGGTTATTTTCCCAGGTTATGACACTACACCTGGTAGATTTTGATTTCCACGAGTACATAAGGTCCATTACTACGAAGGCATGCATTTCAAAACTGNATAGAAAAATTGCATCATGAGAGTTCTGTGTGGACTATACCCNAGTCTGGCTATGGGCGAAGTGCTCATCATCTCCTCTGTCCACTATGACCTCTGGGTAAGCACCTTTGAGGACTCATGGGTCAGGATGGGAGGAATGAGCTGTATTAAATTGGAGAGAAAGAGTTCAGATTCTCATGATGATATGGAAGCTTGAGTTCTTTCGCAGAGCTATTCGGCTATGCACTCAGCAGTCAGCAGTCACTGAGCCCTGGTGGACTGACTACCAGTTATCTCCCAGGTACTTCTAAGAGCTAGATCTGTAATGTGCAAATGTTTTGCTGGCTACTCTAAAGATGTTTTTGACAAAAATTTACACATTCAACATATAAAATTTGTCAACATGTGTTTGTTTGTTTCATTAATATAATGCTTAATATTAAATATTTTGTAACATTAACTTCCCAGTAATTAAATATGGCTCAATAAAATACATATAAGACAGTATATTCATCATAAAATTAATTGCAGTGCATTTTCTCATGAACATTTTCCCTTCAATTAAATACTGTGGCTTACATTCAGTTAAATTTTGAAATGCAGAGGTCATCATCACAACTTTGAATGCTTTGCTTCCAGATTTTCCATGATTTCACTTAAGAATTCAGGATAGGGGCCAGCAAGATGTTGCAGCCTGTAAGGGCACTTGCCACCAAGACTGATGACCTGGCCTCCATCTCTAGTGGAAGGAGAGAACAGATTCCCCCAAGCTGTTCTCCGACTTCCACATGTACATATATGATATGGCACATGCACACCCATTCACACACATAATAAATAAATAATTAATGTGGTAAACATTTTTAAATCAATGATAACACAAAGAAGATAAGATTTTGAAACAGAATATTAAAAATAAAATCATTCCAAGATCTACTGAGTAAACCAGAGGTTGGGGGGAGGGGCAATAGAGGGTAGGGAATGGGGGATGAGATCATAAGGGAATGGGATGGTAGAGCTGAACAGGGACAGAGCTAGAGGGCAATGAGGGAGCTCTTTTGATAGAGGGAGACATCATGAGGATAGGGAGAAACTTGGTGCTAGGGAAGTTCCCAGGAATCCACAAGGATGACCCCAGCTTAGACTACTAGCAATAATGAGAGGGTGCCTGAACTGGTAATCAGATCAGTAAATACCCTATCATCATAGAGCCTTCATCCAGTAACTGATGGAAGCAGATGCGGAGGTCCACAACCAAGCACCAGGCCGAGCTCCAGGAGTCCAGTCAAAGAGAGAGAAGAGGGATTCTATGAGCAAGGGGCATCAAGATCATGATGAGGAAACCTACAGAGACAACCAAATCAAGCTAGGAGGAACTCATGAACTTTAGACTAACAGCTGTGTAGCCTGCATGGGATTGGACAAGGCCCTCTCCATAAGTGAGACAGTTGTATACTTTGGTCTGTTTAAAAGGCCCCTGGCAGTGGGATCAGGATCTGATGCATGAGCTGGCTTTGTGGAGCCGATTACCTCTGGTGGAACACCTTGCACAGCCTTGATGCAAGGGGGAGGGGCTTGGACCTGCCTCAACTGATTGTACCATGCTTTGCTGACTCAGCATGGAAGGCTTTACCTTTTTGGAGGAGGAGATGGAGGGTAGGTTGGGGGAAAGGCTTGGGGGAGGAGAGCAGGAGGAGGAATGAGAGGAGGATCTGTGGTTGGTATGTAAAATAAATAAAAGATTCTTAAAAAAAAAATCATTCAAATCAAAACTTCAACCAGGTGATACGTGTTTGTAATTCTAGCAGTAAGGAGGCAGGACAAGAGGATTCCAAGTTCAAGACCAATCTTGGCTACATAATGAGTTCAAGGCCAATCTGAACCATATGAGACCCTATAAAACACACACACACACACACACACATACACACACACAAATACATGACATTAAAATGTTTAAGAGTTTTGCCTATATTTTCATCTATAATATGATAAAAGATTCATAACCTCAGTTGTAACTCCAGGCAATTTCAAGAAGAACCATGGATATTGAGGATCTGGAAGCTAATTTAATTAAAATAATCTGTGCTTCTGGCATTGCTAGAATATACAATCTCACAACAAACTCTCTGATCCTCTGGCTCTCATAATCTTTCTGCCCCCTCTTACACAATGTTTCTTGAACCTTGGGTGCAGGAGTTGTTTTGTAGATATATCTTTTGGGACTGGGATATGCAACTGTGCACTTTGGCTGGTCATGGTTTGGCTGGTTGTTGTTTTATACAATGCTCTCTACCTGTTAGAAAGAGANNTTTCATGGATGACGGTTGAAGACTACATTTATATCTGAAGATGTGGAGCTATCCCATAAAGTCTCACCAACATAACAGCCTAAATAGGAGATGAACAAGACAACAATAGACTTGCCAAAGTGGAAAGGAGAAAGACCACAGGCTTCAGCCTTACACAAGGAACTACAGGAAACCAAGGAATGTTCAGAGTGGGAAAAAATAGTCTTCCTCCAACTAGTTACNTAATACTGAATGGTCACGCTGGAAAGCATAAATACAAGTGACGCTATACAGACTGAGCAGGTTATATTTAAGGACATATATGTATACATAGATGTANGTAACAACAATCAATAGAAAAGAGGTCATGAATTTGAAAGAAAACAAGGAGAGGCTTGGAGGAAAGAAAGGAAATGGAGAAATGATGTAATTATATTATAATCCCAAAAGGAAAAGAAAAAGGTGAAAAACCAACCAAATAATGACAAAACAGCCACTGGATCAACATGACTGAGTCTACATTAAATTTAGTTTCCTAAGAAGAATAAAAAAATAACTTATGCGGTTCATCCTATTACATATATTTGTTTTAAAGAAAAGACAGAAAGTTGAATTTTGACATAAAGGTTAAAAGACAGGAGAATACCTGTTAATGTTACCTGGGTTATTAACTGGGAATAATGGATTTCTTCTGGTAGCTTGGAAATACATTAGTTCCCCAATTAATTCAGAAAGTCCCACCAAGTCCCAAGAAGAAACGTTAATTCTATAGAATAAAGGCTAGGTAATCTCTGGCTTGTGCTCTACTCTGTNATTTTTCTAAAATTTCTTTCACATTTGAGATTATAATAAAAATGTATCATTTCCCCCTTCCTTTCTCTCCCTCTAAACCCTTGCATATAACCCGCCTTGTTCTCTTTCAAATTCATGTCCTCTTTTCATTGACTATTGCTATTTGTGTATATATATATATATATATATGTATATATATATATGTATATATATGTATGTGTGTGTGTGTATACATATATTACTAAATATAACCTACTCAGGCTGGATAATGGTACTCATACAATGCTCATATGTCTTCAGGGCTGACTAACTGGTATTGAATAACTAATTGGTGTGCTCTTCCCTGGGGAAGATTATTCTCCAACTCTAGCATTCCTTAGTTGCCTGTTTCTCTTTTAAGCAAAAGAGAGATTCTAGGAAACTGTTTGAACACATCCCATATTCTCAACTGTAGCATACATTATCCACCAAGGAGTGAATGGGAGAACTAACTTTTCTATCTGGTCAGAGAACTAATGGAAACCTAAAGGATGTGGTTTACCTNGATCTTCACTATTTTTGTATTTTTTGTCCTTTCTCTCCTCATTCTGTTTAGCCATNCCCCCTCACTCAAAATACATAGAGCAAACTGCTCCTATCTGTGGCAACAGCAACGTCACAGCATGTGCATAGCTGACAAGTTCTGTGTGTCTATCATCAAGTCTTTTATAACTCTGTGACTGACTGAGTGTAATTATCCAAACTTAAACAGAGGAGTAAAGTGCCCAAATTTATGTTCTCTTCAAAATATTTGATTGACATCAATAATAAAAAAAATGTCATCATAGTCTTACAAATTTGCCCGGATTTCATGTCTTTTGAAATATACNATGGTAAGACAGATTTTATAATTGTACTATTTGAATTATGCCTCCAGATTAATTTGTTTTATGACTCTAGGATAAGTTGGTAAGTTTCATATGTCCCATGATAAAATGGACCTATTTCCCTAGCCTCAGCAATGGTTACCTGCTTACTTAATCATAAACATTCTATAGATTCTCTTTAAAAGCCACTTTACTCATGGACTTTTTATTCCTAGACATTCTATTTCTATTCTAAGATTGGATGGGGCCCAGGAATGTCTTTTAATAAATTCTATTCTGATGAACACACAATAAGGGAAGATAGAGAGGCATGGCTTCAGAGATGTTGCATAGATTAATGGTGCGTGTTTTGCAGGTATCACACAAATGATGGCAAGCTAGACAAGTTATGGACCCCATACCTTTTCCAGACAGACAAGGGTCTAAGCNGGGATTGTTTACATGGCAACAAGGGAGTNCAAGAAAGGGACCTGCTGGCAACAGCTATTTTCAGAAAGGTTCATTTTTATTCCTAGTACTCATCCACTGTGCTTGGAGGAGAGCTTTGGAATTTCTGGAGCTCTATGAAAAGTAAAGGAAGAGAAACACACACACACACACACACACACACACACACACCAGCGTGCCATGGAAGAAGACACCGTGGACTCAGAGCTGTCAGCACATCCATTATTGCTGCATTATTTCATATCCTCATGTGGTATACACCTGTGTCATGTTGGCAATGGATAACTATGCAGCTTTTTTTGTATTTTATATCCTGAGGGTAGACACAAAACAAATAGCTTTCGTCCCCATACAATATTGGAAAGACAGATCATGTGAACATCCATTAGTTTGTGTTCTTAGTATCGCATTTTTCATTTCTCAATGATAGCATTTTTCATTTCTCAACGAAAGGTACATTTATATTTAAAAGTTGATATTTAGGTGGATATTAAAACATATACTTTTTTGTTTGTTTTTAATTAAGAAAACTTTTTTATTCATTGTACATCCCAATCAAAGATCCCCCTCTTCCCTCCTCCTGCCCCTCCAGCCTCACCTTCCCAACCCATCCCCCATTCCCTCCTACAAGAAGGTAAGGCTTCCCATAGGGAGGCACATTTATAGAGGCAGGTCCGAGCCCCTCCCCCTGCCTCAAGGCTGTGGGAGGTGTCCCACTATAGGTAGTGGGCTCCAAAAAGCGTGCTCATGCACCAGAGATGAATTCTGATCCTACTGCCAGGGGGTCCCTTAGGCAAATCAAGCTATACAACTGTCTCTCTATGCAGAGGGCCTAGTCAAGTCCCACGCAGGCTCGACAGCTGTTGATCTAAATTTCATGAGCTCCCACTAGTTTGGAGAACATATACTTTTAACTTACTGTTTTACAAAGACTTTTATGATAATAAAACAGGCCAAGGTTGGTAACTATTTCCATGTTCAAAATATAAATACTTGGTAGTTTAAATGTCATATGAGCTGGTGACCAAATGCTTGCTTACATTATCATGAATTTAGAAAATGATGACATGACAATGCTGTGTGTGTGTATAATTACATACATGAACATGTGTATGTAGAAATCAAATTGTCCTAAGAAATGTACCAAAGAAATATGTGATAGTTGACCCATGGGAAGGCAGACAAGGTTAATACTGAGAATAGAAGAAAGGAGAACATTTAGCTTACATGTAAGCCTCTAAAAAGATTTTATAATTTGCACTAGATACATGCAGCTCCAATTAAAATTAATACGATTTTTAAAGAGGTAGTATTTCAAAATTTAAAACACAGTTTCTTACTTGTTAAGTTATGTCTTATGTTTTTGTTTTAGGTAAGAACAATTTTCCTTAATACAAAGCTTCCTACAAGAGCTTCAAGTAAAGGCTGAATGAGTTCATAAATTTCACCTTCTTGGAACAATAAGACTATCAATTAAACATTCAAAACCATATTATCACACACATACATATACACACAGTGCATTGCTCTAACAATTACTTGACTGGGCTAATGTTTATTAGTATCTTGGCTGATTTCACTTGATATAGAGCAGTCAAATGGGAATACCTCTCTAATCTTGTTGAATTCTCTTTCATTTCCTCCAGGAATTAGGCCAGACNAAGTCAAGTGGCTACTGGCTACATTTTATTCTAATTTTGAGGAAACAGCTGATACAAGCAGATAAAATTTGAAAGACTGCTCATTTCTGGTCAAAATGATGAAAAGAAAATCCAGAAAAATATCTACCTTAAGGTTCATTTTGCAGCACAAGAGCTTTTTCCCACATCCATTAAAAATGCTATGAGTAAATACTGAAAATGATAAAGTGTCCCTATGAAAGTTTAGAGACTGTAAATAAGACAACACACAATGTTTATGCCTCCAGGTGTGTCAGTGTGGAGAGGCAATGACTTGAGGAGAAGTTGACCCAAAGTCTATACAGAGCATTACAGCAAGAGCTGGACTCTGTAGCTAGCATCAGATTATACTGACTGAGAAACCTTTTATTACTGACATAGGGCAAGGCTGTGATTCACAATTTACCACAGGGAAGTATGGGAAAAGCAATTAGAACACAACTATGATATCTGTAGCCTAGGCATAGGAGCATGTAGATACCTTGTTCTATCAGCCACAAGATGGAGGACTAGAATAAGCCACTTGCCTGTTAGAAAGAGAAAGAAATGAAGCTGTCTCATACGATAAGAATTTTACCAGCCTTATTCTTTCCAATTTCCGCCCGATGCCTGAATTTATGGTTTCTACGGAACATATCCTGGTATCTCCAGTCNGTCCTGTGTANCATGTTAATGAAGGCTCTGTGTCCTAGTCCTGGGTTTGTTCTCTGAGGCGTGGATTGTCTTGTTGGTAGGCAGAACAGATCCCACATAACAATCTATGCACAAGACATGCAAAGTACACTTACGCTGTCAATCGAATCATTTCTGAGTTCTACAATCCAAAACAATTATGAATGTTTGAAGCAATTTCAAAGTGTCAACTTCATGTTTGGGTAAAGCCTCCCAGTGGAGGAGTGCTTGACTTTCTGACAGATGAAATATGACAGTGGCCAAGGTCNTTTATTTATTTTTCTGAGACATTTTAAAGATGACTGAGTGGGAAAGCCTTAGATTGGAGAATAGTTTTAGTTTCTGATAATAACAATAATACTACCACATGTTATTTATTAAAATAAAGCACTTTTCAAAAAAAATTCAGTATCTCAATATACATATGGACTTAGTTCTCAGCCTCGTACCCCTATGAACCAATTTAAATTCTTACTGTGTAGAAAAAACAAAGGAAGGTCAGCACACATGGGGAAAGGAGATATGTGTCTCCAGAACAATATGGTATAGAGACATCACTCCTTGGGTCAGCATCAATTTCTATGAAAAATTTCTTTCAAAAGCTTTGGAAAGGAAGGAAATCATAAGCCAGATGATGGATGTTTTGGGTTTTGGTGACCCTACTGTTCAAATATCAGCCTCAGAAATGTGGTACAGCTTGTGATGACATTCTCAATGTGTTAGTAATCCCAAAGAGAACACACTGAAGACATTGGTCCCCCCACACCACCCACGTCCCAGAGCATCTGCTTTTGTGTGGTGACCCAAGCATTCTCAGGAGAGCAAAGGGGGTCAGAATATTTGTTACCAGATTAAACGACAAAAAGAGAAANAATGTTTTGGGTGTAAGTCACTTCCCTCTTGTTCCATTGGCTCTTTCTGCTTATGCAAAGAGTATGCTCTTCTATATTTCTGCTGCTTCTATTTGTGGGCCTCTGGGCATTACTAAGGATCCCCAGATGTACTGGCATTGAACTCTTTTTAACACCTCCAAGTCTGACCTTACATTCCAGGAGCCTTTGCCAAAAATAAAAAATAAAAAAATAAAAAATATATGGGATTTTAAAGCGTGAGTACAGGAGAAGGCAGTGAGAAAGAAGTAGAGTGCAGCTAAGAAAACAAGAGTTCCCACAGGGATAGAGATGGGTGTGTATTGCCTCGATACAACCAGAGTGCTTTTCTTACTAATAGGAGGTTCATGAAAAGGGTTAATGGAATTTTTAGGCAACAATGCTAGGGTCATTCTAAAAGTCTTTCACTTNAAAAAAAAATTGCATCTCATACCATGCATTCAAATGTGTCCAGAGCAATATTTAGAATGCTATACAAAGTCTGTCCAGTGTTGTTTGACAATTTTAACCAAAGAAGAAGAAAGCTATATTGCAATTAAGATTCCCAGAAAACATTTGTTCTTGGCTTGGTGAAGAATCTAGATTCCATCTACCACCCTAGAATTTGTGTCTTGCACTCCAGTTACATAGGCTACATGCATATCCTCTAGTCAACCCCCATCCATGGCTATCTGTTTAGAAACANTTTCTGCCAAGAACACCCTTCCTCCATCCCAATTCATCATTAGGGTATTTCTATCTCATCACTCAAAGATTACATCAACTTACTTCACTTTTGGGCCACTCTCCAGGTTGAGTAGCCACCTCCACTTGAGATGGATTTGACAGTTATATCCCTGACATAGAGTGCTTATCTGTACCAGGACTCAGAGCACACACTGTTGAGCTCTTTGTCTACTTTCTTTATATTCTTTGAATAAGGACAACATTTTTTAATCTCCATTTCCCCAGTGGTTACATAGTATTTGGAATGCATTTGCATCCCTCAACATGTCTTCTCTTGAGTTAATGAGATTTCGTTGTAACAGTGACTAAAAATGTATAAAATTNCATTGACAAAACAAATTTATAATTAACCAGCAAATTAATGATGATTTGTATGAATTTTCACATTGGTTTTTAAAGTCAGTCAAATCTTAGCCGTTTATAGCCTAGGATCCTACATATGTTTAAGAAGAAAGGACATTGGATAATAAGACATTTTCTGTCTAAGAATTTGGCTACAAGTGTCTCACTGAGCCACTGACTCCCCTTTTCTGAGTGCTATATTAGTACCCTGCCTTATATTCGTCCTAGTTTTCATGTATAAGTTATCTACAGTGAGAAGCAGAACCCTTCATTTCTAAGCAGCCGTAGATTGCCTCTACCATAGAGGTAATGATGCCCTGATCTCTTCCCTAATTGTCCTCTGGAAATGGTTAAGATTTTTGCTAGGTTGGAACACTCACAACGTATATACCTTGGATGAGGGAGCTGGTTCCCTCCCACTCCTAAATACTTCTATCGCTTCTTTGCTTTTGTTCTAAATATTGTCTTTTGATTACATATCATGTGTGATAGTTTCCTAGTTAGCTACTACCCATGGATTGCTATTGCAAAGAAGAATGTAACCCAGGATGGCATCCTCCAACATTTTAGTGCTATACAGATTTAAACAGAAGGGCTCTCTCCAAGACTCTCATTTTTGCAAGAATCAAAATTCTCATTTAACAACTAATTATAATACTGAACAAATTGAGTTAAATAAGATTCCTCATCAGACACATTAAATTANTTAAATATTATTCGTGTGTCAGCTCTCACCAAACATTATATACATATAATATATATGTATATGTATATATATATATATATATAGTGTTTATAGGTCTTGAACAAAATGCTTTTTAGCTATTCTCTATAATTCTTGTTCATATGCCCCTCAAATTCCATAATCATGCCCATATTTATTGGAATTTTAGAAAAACCCACACAAGTGTTAGGTCCTGCTTCTAAGTTTAACAGCATACAGAAATTTGCAAAAGATTGTTTTCAGCTTCGTCTGAGTTCATATCTGATACTTGTAGAAATATACTATGAGACTTTTTGCTAGACAGAGGGATGAGAAATAAAAACTCTGCCTTCTAGGTTGACTGTGTCCTACACANATTAATTCCACACAGAAGTCAATCTGTTTTGAAAAGGTTGAACACTTGTAAGACTCCTCTGCATTCTGATTGCATAGATAGACCAAAGTGTTGGATTCTCTAATTCTGTAGGAAGAGTAAAGAGAGTCACACCTGGGCACAGCAGATATCAGGCAGGATGGATTAAATCTGATTATAACATTTCCTTGGTTTAAATGTGATCACCAGAACTTCATTCATACAAACAAGTCAAGTTGTTTCCACACTAAGATTAGATGAAGTGATTTTTTTTATTTCTATAAAACCTAACACTAGCCAGGCTCCTGTCTGAGAATAGATCAAAAGCATAACAATCCACTTGCAAACTGCTTTTCATCTGCCCTCCTGGAGCACAGCACTGTACACGCTGATCAAATGCTGACTGGGCTTAGAGAAAGGATGGATGGAAATGCCAAGAACAGTCCCTGAAACCAAACCACTCATCCCATAGCAATGACAACTGGAGCTGTCTTTTTATTACTGACAGATCAGAAATCCTTACAACTTTCAAATTATGCTTCCAAGAAACATTAGAATGTCTTTGTTATACAGAAGCCATTAATAAATATCAACAAATTCAATTCTAAAATGTCTAGTCTTGTTTTCTGGAAACTATTCCAATACAAAATGAGGATTTCAAAACACAGTTCCACAGAATGATCAGTTCAAGGTGTAATCAGCCTGTTACTTATTATAAAACAATAATTAATATTTAACTATAACTGTACATAGACCTTTTTGTCTTCGAAGTTAGTACTAACAAATTGTGACTTATCTGCTACAAACTACCAGCACATGTTTGGAGAACTCCAAGAACTTTAGCGTCCATGTGTGTCATTTTGTCATGTCTACAGTGGGATCACTCTATGGTTAGATAGGAATAAACATTCTTGCATGTACACAGATGGGGTAGCAACACACCCACATTGCAACATCTGGCTGGCTCAGTGCTGAATCCTCAATCATACCCATTCTAAGGCAAAAAACATGTTTGGAGTGATAGAGTGGTATGGTTTTCATTGAAGACAAGTTTAGCTGAGAGTAATAGAGAAATTGTCTGGGAATTTGGGTGCATAACCTGGGTGTGGTAGCAATGAGCTTCTCTCANTTCTTACTAGAGTTCTGTAACTCTCCACNTAACCTCCACCCAGCCACAGATCCTGAAATCCACCATCTCACAGGCCAAAATGTCTCCTCCTGCTAACAGATGCCCCAATCACAAAGCCTCACTGCAGACTGCTCCTATTTCCAAGAGACCTTGACAATAGCAAGGCTCAGAGACTGCAGATATTTTACAGATGACCCTTTCACAAAATGATTTCAAAACTTCCCTGGACATTTTACTGTGTGTGTTACTTTATAGAAAAATAATCTTGATTACAAATTGCAAATGGTAATTGTAATCAGTTTTCTTTGTTGATTTCTAAGCTTGTGAAAAATCATTAATTCCCTTTCCTATGTATGGAAGAACCTGAAAAATTATGGCTAACTCTTAGTTTTGGTGGTAGTGTTTTGGTTATAGTTTTAAAATTTGTTTCTTTTAAAGATGTAGCTGAAGTGTTTGGGAATGAAATAATATGAGGGCAATGGGCTAAAAATGGTCAAAACTGCAGGACCAGTATGTGAGGGTTCAAACACACTATTTCCTCTACTTCTGTGTTTGCTAGAAATTTCCATCAAAAAAACAAAAGAAGTTGTGTATAGACAAAAAGCTAAAATTAATCTAGACCTAATCAACCCCATACATACCTCACACAACTTGATTCCTACACACAGAGCTGGGCAGCATCCTGGGAATATGGAATCAGAATTGTCCCTTGGCCTTATCTTCTACTTGGAGAGAAGGCAACCTTTGAGAGGCTGTGTCAGGCTAGAAAGANTTTTGATCTTCTAAGAAACTTCAGAGGTTCCAGAATCTGTCACACTCACACTATGCAGAGATAATTATGAGTTAACTGGACTTAGAAATTGATATTCTCAACTCTGCCTAGAAGCACAGCACTGTAATCCTAGTTACTCAATATGTGGAGGCAGGAGGACCA
The DNA here is from genome assembly GCA_001675575.1 of Neotoma lepida. Lineage (NCBI taxonomy): Eukaryota > Metazoa > Chordata > Mammalia > Rodentia > Cricetidae > Neotoma > Neotoma lepida. Next base: position 17,275 of record LZPO01029046.1, read on the forward strand.
CAAATCCAGTCTATTTGGTTACATATTAAG
>LZPO01029047.1:0-17289 GCA_001675575.1 Neotoma lepida
AGTGGGAGGGGATAAGCCACAGGAGGGCCCCAAGGGACTTGGCCCTGTGAGAGTGGCTGACGGTAGGGGCTTGGACAGGAAATCACACAATCCAAATCCTAATGGCCTGTGATGTGCTGCCCGGAGGGAACTTCAGTCGTGGACAATTTGAATTACTCTTCAATGGTGGTGATTACATTGTGCTGAATGAGGACCTGAGCACNTGGNCTGCAGTTGGCAAGGCAGCTGANATGCTAAGGAAAGATTGGGAGATGGCAGGTTTGGCACAAAATTTGAAGAATTACTTGCAGCATGAAGTTGTGAAGTTGGTCCTCAGACAGCTGGTCTACAGGAAGGAAATTTTGCTAAGAACAGGTACGAAAAGAAACTGCCAGCCCTGAACTCAGAATGAAGCCCCTGTCCTCCTCAGTAGGGAGGAGCTGGAATACTTGTTCAGTTTTGCATCAAAGGGGAAGGGTATCACGGGTTTCCTACTTGAGCNAGAGAAAGGGACTCTCATAGGACTAAGACTTCACTCAAGCTAGATCAGTCTGTCAATTAAACAGCAGTTCCATTCCATTTGCCTTGTGAACTATGACCTCTGTCTGTGAACCTGTTCGCTGTCTGTGTACTTTGAAGGTCTGAGCCCAGTGATGCTGAGTCTCAGTCTCCATCCNTTCAGAACCAGAAGTCCATATTCCTAGAGGGAGATCCAGAGNCCCCTGCTCTGTGCTGGCTCATGATGATTCTGAAACTTTCCAAGGAATAGATTACCCCATCTTTATCCTGAGATTAGGCTGATGTGAGGAGTCTGCATCTCTTCTTCTAGCCGATTGTTCCATCCATTCAAAACAAGGTTACATGCACAGTGATGGATATTCAGAAGATAGCAAAAAGCCTGAATTTTCTAATTTATTCCCTTCAGATACCCCTAAAATGCATGTGACCCATAAGGTGAGAGCCGACAGGAAAATTACCCTGAGGTGCTGGGCCATGGACTTTTACCCTGCTGACATCACCTTGACCTGGCAGAGGGATGGGAGCAACCAAAGTCTGTACATGGAGGTGATAGAGACCAGGCCTGCAGCTGTCCTCCCATACCTGAGTTCAAATGACATGATTGAAAGGGGTCACTTGGGGAGAGCCCGGAGCCTGAAAAGAGCTAGAGGAAAGAGCTTTACCCAGTCAAGGTGAAGACCCTGTGACATTTTAACAAGATTGTTTTTTTAAGGAGCAGTTAGTTCATTCTATCTTTCCTGAAGACTGAGATATCAGGAGTTCAAGGCCACCCTGGGCTACACAAGATTGATCTAGTCTAAAAGAGAAACATAGCCAGGCAGTGGTGGCACATACCTTTGATCCCAGCACTTGGGATCTCACACCTTTAATTCTACCACTAGGGAGATAGAGACAGGAAGTGATATGGCTAGGCTGATAGAGGAGTATAAGGTTGGAGGATACAGGAGCTCAGTCTCCTTTCAGGCTGAGGATTCAGCAGAGGTAAGAACTCTAGTGGCTGGCTGCTCTGCTTCTCTGATCTTTCAGCTTTCACCCTGATATCTAACTCTGGGTTTTTATTATTAAGACCAATAAGAATTCATGCTACACTGTCCTTTTACCTATAGTGGAAAACTGAGCTCTAAAGTGATCGCCAAATCTGATATTTGTTGAGGACTATTACATACATGGCCAGGCATTTGGTAGATTCTCCAAGGTTACCTAGGGGTAAATCAGAGAAGCAGACCTCCGAAAAATGGAGCCTAGAGAAGGAAAAACAGGTTTCCTGTTGATGTGGTGAAGACCTTCTTTGTCATGTATGTGAGACATTCTATCTAGCTCAGGCCTGGAAACCTTCCTCCAGCAAGTCCTAGAGCCCCCTCTATATCTGGACANAGCACCAAACCTCTAGCCAAGTGCTGAAACTTGAGCCACATCTGACCTCACAGCCCTTGGAGTCAACAGAGAGGGACAACTTAGGTAGAGGAAGTCTCCCTCATCCTGCATGTCTGAAGCTTCCCATTTCTCCTCCAGCCTTGCAACAGCTAAAAGCCGTGGAAGCTGTCCCTGGCCATAGATCCAAATCTGGCACCAATATAAGATCAGAACGAAGCAATAATGACTGTATGGACACAGATGGGTCAAGAGGAGGCCATATCTGCATAGGACCCAAGAAAATGATAAAAGTAAGTATATCTAGGTCCTTAATCTTAGAGATATTAAATGGTAGCCATAACATAGGTGGTATGGTGTTCTTTAGAAGGTTCTCCATGGGTATGCAGAGTATTGTGTTGCATGTCTGCCTCTTGAGGATCTGTGGAGGGTCAGAGTGATGTCATAACGAGGAGACACTGGAGTGACTTTTGCATTGGAAATCATCAGAGATATGTCAGTAGTACATTATCTTTCTCAGCTCCTGCTGCNTCTACTCTTGGCCTTCCTTGGACATGGTGTGCATGGCCACTGACAGAGCAGCCAACTCCCATCCTAAATTCCTCCATCCTCCCTCAGATCCCTGTGATCTCTGATCACCAAGAAGCAAAGGCTTAGTGTAGATGGTCTCAGCTGGCCAATAAAACAAAACAAAACAAAACAAAACAAAAAACTGTGACACAACAATGAGGCAAAGAACCCCCTGATGGACTGAAGCCCCTTCAGTGAGGTACATATCCCTTCATTTTACTTTCCTTCCTTGANCCTGTCACTTATACCAGCATCTGAGTTCTGACACAGAATGATGTTGTGAACAGGACCAGTACAGAGATCACAGTAAGCAACTTGTCCCCAAACAAGCGTATCCCCAGGATACCAGGCCCTAGAGCTGGATCTGAGTGGGGAAGCAAGGCTCTAGAGATTCCTCTCACAGTAATTAATCTTCCCATGACTCAATCCACCAGGTCTCTGTCACTCTCATTGGAAATTCTTAGAGAAGCATCATCCTGAAGATCAGAGTTTTAAAATGAATAAGGACCAGTCTGGACTCCCTCCAGTATGCTATTTCTCTGCTCTCTGCTCTGAAGCTGGCCTCCTGTGGCCCTNACCTAGAATTTAGAGGTATGCTTGCCTCTGCCTCCTGAGAGCTAGATTTAATTCATGTGCCACCACCAGCTAGAATCTGTGTATGACACATTTCTCTGCATGTATTTCTNTACACCATCTTCATGCTCAGTGGCTGGGGCTGGCCAGAAAAGGTTTGAGACAGTGTTAAGTGCATGGTTGGATGCTGGGAACTGAACTCAGTTTTTCTGGAAGGGTGGTCAATGCTTTTAATCACTGGGCCATATANCCAGTGCCATTTAAAAAATTGTTCCTGTTAGAACTATGGAGATATTCNNGGGCTGACATAAACAGGGCTCTGGTAACTCCTTCTCACAGGGTGGGTGTCCACTATAAACATCCTAATCATACTTTAAGAACTGAGAATATTTCCTGTTCTGGTTTGTAAAATTTCCCTCTTTCAGTTGCTGGTATTTCTAGAGATATCTGGTCATCACTCACTACTTCAGAGAGCTGTTCCTGAACTTGGAAAGTGTTCCCTGTAGATTCTAGAGGACTGTTGCTGTATGTCCTATAGTACTCCATCCTGAGGAAGTGGCCATCCCCAACTCATCGGTTTTTGTTTCCTGTATTTACGGGGAGTGAGATGTATCTTCAATACTGAGTTTGAGTCTGGAGTCATTCTCCCCAAGTGTCCCCTGCTTTGGTAAAAAACTATGGATCTGTGCCACCAAGCATGGTCAGTGATATGCTTTTCTATGGCCACCATGGGCTTTCCATGGTCATTCTCAGCTATGTCTTCTTCACAAATCCTTAGTTCTCTGAATTTTCAGTAAATCTGTTCTGCCAGGATGTGTGATTACAAGGACTCAAATATGTTCAGAGCCTCATGCACTATCAGGGAACATGGCTTGACAGTCAGATTTCAGATTGGAGTTGATATCAGAACCATAAGTTTTTGTTCCACATTTGTACAGGGAGTTGTACCTTTCCTAGTACTGCAGGGTCCCCACTCTTTGACAACAGCAAGAGGTGTTTCTGTCATTGCCTACAAGACAACTATTTAGATTGTTAATTGCTGACTTATTCTCCCCCAAGCTGAGGAGACTCAGAATGATGTTGTCAACAGGAGCAGCACAGGGATCAGGGTAGGCAACACTGCTCCCAGGGCACCAGGTCTCAGAGCTGGGTCTGAGGTGGGAAAGCAGGACTCTAAGAGATGCAGCCCTCAAGAGTTCATCTTTCCATCACCCAACCCACAGGTCTCTGGCATTCCCATAGAGAATTGTAGAAAAAGGCAAACAGCCTCCCTGATGTCAGGCTNNTAAAANGAAAAGNGAACTGTCAATCTCTACTCATCACTCAAGATGAGGACCACTACACTATTTTGCTATTTGTCCTCCTCTGACTATCAAACTTACTTACTTTGCTCAAAAAGACAATTGCAAAACCCCAAATTGTAACTTTGTGGGTTTTGCCTTTTTAAGCCCTGAGCTGATATGGCTAGGTCCTGCATATTCGGAGTGCTCACTGGTGAAGTCCTGGTCTGGCTTGAGCATTTGAAACCCCAAAGCCCACCCCTAGTGACACACTTCCTCCAATAAGGCCACAACTACTCCAACAAAGCCACACTTTCTAATTCTCAAGTAGAGCTGCTTCTACCTTGTGACCAAGTTTTAAATCAAGGAGCCTGCAGGCGGCATTTTCAAACAAATCACCACTGTCTCTAAGTCCCTAAGAGCAAACAAGAAAAAATGATGAAGTATGCTTTAGAGCACTTATTGCAGTCTCTCTAGATGAATGTTTTGTGGTAACTGGAGCAGAATTTATGCCTGTCGCACAATGCAGCAATGGTCTATATATGTCAGTGATGTTAGTTTTTCTGATTATGCTATTAATTCCAGTGTCACCATATTTGACCCTTTGTNTCCTCTGCCCCTTTCTGCAGATGGGTGNTGACAGAGGATTCAATGATTTTTTTCTGAAGTGTTTGCAATTTCACTGAACTTGATTGGATGCTCTGCTGTCAATACTTCAACATTAAGGACAGCTATGATATTCNCTGGGGATTTAAGCCCTTCCTTCTCAGGCATTGCCAGATTTATTTATTCCACATAATTTACATTGATATACTTTCTGTTTGAAATACATATAGGTAGGTGAGGTTCTTTTGGATTGATATTAGCATAATAGAGCTATGTCCATCCCTTATACTATATAATTTTTAAATATCTAATTAATTAATATTAGTGACTTACTTTAGAGACAGGATCTCTGTATATAGCCCAATTTATCTTGAACTTGCAACAATCCTCTTGACAAAGCCTCTTCTGTGGTAGGACTGTAGACATGTTATAACTCATTTTCACTCAGTGAAAACTAAAGTTCAACCAAGGATGGAGGTTTCCCAGACTTGCTCCTACCAAAACAGGAGAGATGACTGGGGAAGACACAACACTAAGGGTGGGGATGGGAATTGTTGTTGTTCAGGGATGGGCTGAACTTGTCACCTCCTTACATTGTGCTCATAGGAGAAAGACACATAGTCACAGTCAGATCCAGAAAGGGAAGTCACAAGCTCTTGAATCCACAAAAGGAAAAGGAGACACTAGAAACAATACTATATGACTCAGTGCCACATAAGGCAGCCACCATATCCTNTAGGAGATAACATAAAGAAGAATTTCAGCTAATATCCTATGGATGGTGCCATGCTGAACAGATATTCACACATTCACTCAAACTGTTCTAATCCCAGTATTCCCATCACCCATGGTTCTATCCATTGATTCTTGCCCTGGACCAAGCAGGGCCTACAGAGTATAACTTTTTATGCTAACCTGAAAGATAAACATCGCAGGTACTTCCCCTCCAATGCAAAGTAATACAAGACCAGGTCAAATCGTACTGAAGATTGAATTCAACAAGGAGTTATGGGCTGGCTGATCCCTCAATGGGCTCCTCTCTGCACTAACAACAGTGTCTTAGGAATGAATCCCATATACTCACAGGCACACATGAGTATGGCTACCTCAACTTTGATACTGGGATTCAATCCTTTAATTAGAGGTCATTTAGGAAGCAGGGTCAAGGGGGTTTAGAGACATCTCCTGGTCCATATCTCACGGAAGTTTCTAGAACTCTGACTGCAGCAGAATCAGAGAGAAATGAGAAACACGCTGGAAGATTGTACATGAAGAGGTATATTGCCCGCTGGGCTGAGATCAGAAGAATGTTGTAATGAAGTTCAGGACTTGGATCAAGCACCTGGGGACAAGCAACTTGGCCCNAGGCACTGCTCCTGGGGTAGCAAGCCAAAGATGTGGGTTAGAGTGAGAAAACTGGCTGTAGTGATTCCAAGTTCCCAGGAGTTGATCTTTGCATTACCCAATTAACCATGTCTCTCTCTCTTCTATTGGTAATTCTTAGAGAAGTTTATCAATCTAAACCAGATCAGGGTTATAAAGTGAAGAGGAACAGTATTGACCTCAGACTCCACTTATAAAGCAAAATGATAAGCAAAGTGGTGGTGGCATATGCCCTAAGCCAAGCANTCAGGAGTCAGAGGCAGATGGATCTCTGAGTCCCAGGCAAGCCTGATTTGCAAAGTGAGTTCCAAGATAGCCAGGACTACATAAAGAAACCCTGTCTTAACAAACCAAAATAAATAAATAGATAGATAGATAGATAGATAGATAGATAGATAGATAGATAGATAGATAGATAGATAGATAAGAAAAGGGAAAAAAGAAAAGAAAGAAAATGAAAAAGAAAGAAGGAAGNAAAGAAAGATGAGAAGGCCTGCACCCTGCATTCTGCACCCTCCTACTGCTAATTCTGGATCCATGTCTTTCATTCAGAACTTTCTGGGTAAGTCCAGAGTTCAAGAGGGAAAGAGACTCTGCACAGAGCTGGCGGTGCTCACCGTCTGGGAATCTGCATTTCTGACTTAACTGCACTGCACTCTCTCTTTTCTCCAGTGGAGAACTGGGCTCTGCAGTGATCACCAAATCTAACTGATACTTGGTGAGGACTATTACATAAAAGTAGGAAATGTTTCCATGTAGAAACCATCAAAGACCTACGAACAGTCCCAAAGTGCAAACCAGCCTTGAGTTACGTGTTGTGTGAAATGAAGAGAGAAGACACTCTGTAGAGTCACAAAGGACAGTGTTCATATAGGAAGAGGCAAGTGGTAGGTGACAGGTGATCCACAGTATGGGTGTGGGAAAGGTCAGGTGACTGTTTTATTAGTGTGCTTAGCATGGCCTTACTGTGAAGCTGAGCTGTGGCTGTGAGAGAAAAATTTTCAGGACATGAAGGATTCCTCCAGCTAGGCTACAGTTCTGGAAGTTTCCTAACTTCTCCCAAGAGCATCACCAGTTGTGACCAAGTGAGCAAACAGTTGAGCCAATAGAGGATTTTATCATTTAAAGGTTGTCCTGGTTTTTATTTTAGTTTGGTTTATTTCATCCAAGCTGGAATTATCTAAGAGGAGGAACCTCAATTGATAAAATGTTTCCNCCAGATTGCCTGTAGGCAAGTCTGTAGAGCATTTTCTTGATTAATGATTGATGTTGAAGGGTCCAACTCACTGGCCATATTGGGCAATTGGTTCTGGATGATATATAAAGCAGTCTGAACAAGCCAGTAAGCAGCATTCCTCCAAGGATTTAGCTTCAGTTTCTGATTCAGGTTCCTACCTTGAGTTCCTGCCCTAACTTCTGAAGTGATGGAATGTGACCTGGGATTTGCCAGATGAAATAAACTCTTTCTTCCTCAAGTTGGTTTTGATTACGGTGTTTTGTCACAATAATTGAAGAGCAGAATAATCCAAACCACAAATGGGCATGAAAGACAACTTCACAACTGCCCAAACTAGTGTTTGACAGAGGGCACTGGTTTTTCTGGTTTATTTTTAGTTTTTACTTATGTGTACATTTGTGTGCATGTAGTACATGCCAATCGATTGGGGGTTCCTGTGGAATCTAGGAGAAGACATCAAATCTTGAGGAGCTAGAACAACAGGAGGTTTGAGTGGCCCTTTGGAAGAGCTTGGAAATAAACTCTGCTCCATTGTTACAGCACTTAGCACTTTTACCGTCTATGACATCATTTCAAAATCCCAGGGTGGTGACTTTTGCCTGCTTTTCATTGCTGAAATCCAGGGCCTGGAACAAGGTGATTCACCTGACAGATTCTCCATCATTTATTGAGGAGTAAACCTGAGAAGCAGACCTCCTAAAAGTGGTGACTAGAGAAGGGAAAGAAGATTGGTTGTTGATGTGGTGGAGATCTCCTCGTGTGTGTGTGTGTGTGTGTGTGTGTGTGTGTGTGTTTGTGTGTTACTTACTGTCCATACCAGGTTGGCAGACCTTAACCCAGATAATCCCAGAGCCCCCTCTTCACCTGGAACATAGCATCAACTCTATGGACAAGAGGTGAAATCTGAGCCACATCTGACCTCACAGCCTCTGTAGTCAGGAGGGAGGGGGCATCTCAGGTACAGGAAGTCCTCCCCATCCAGAATGCCTTTTGCTTTCCATCTCTCACCCTGCCCAAGCCACAGTTATGCAGCCATGTGGCTTCCCCCATGCCACAGCCCCAAACTCTGTCACCAAGATAAGATCAGAACTAATGAATGATGGTTGTGTGGATACAGATGAGGCAAAGCAAGGCTACATCTATATAGTACTCAATAAAAGGATATTATGAAAGACTCCTGGGTCCTAAGTCCCAAAGATATGAAATGGTGTCCATTGCACTCCCAAGATGGGTAATGGTATGTTTTTAGAGGGTCCCCCCGTGTGTCCAGAGTATTGTGCTCGATGCCTGAGTTTGGGCATCTTTGGAGGGAAAAGCCTGGTGTCATGTGGAGATATTGTGCTGATGTCTGAGATGGGAATCATCAGAGTTCTGTCAGTAGCACATTATCCTCCTCAGCTCCTGCCTCTTCTCCTCTATGCTGTCTGTGGACATGGACTGTATGATCACTGACACAGCAGCCAACTCCCATCCTAATTTCCTTGCCTCTCTCAGACTCCTGTGAGATAAGATCACCAGGAAGCCAAGGCTTATTGCAAGTGGACTGAGCTGGGCAGGAAAGAACCAGGATACAACAGTGACAGCATGGGACCTCAGATCAGGAACCAGAGCTGGATAATTCACCGATNGACATAGGCCTTTGCTGTCCATTTCTTCCTTGATTCTGTCAGCCAGATCAGCATCTGGTCTAGGATTCAAAAAGATATTGTCAACAAGACAATTACAGGTATCAGGGTAAGCAACTTGTCCCCAGACACTGCTCCCAGGATACCAGGGCACATAGCTGAATCTGTGGTAGAAAGGGCTCTAGAGATTCCTCTCCCAGCCTCTTCCAGAAGATGAGAGTGGTAAAGTGAATAAGGACCACTCTGTACTTATTCTCTATCCATCATTTAGGATATAGATTCATATAAATATATGTGCACTGATGAACTTGGTCAATAATATTCTATTTTCAAAAATAAAATTTAATAACACAAAATGTGCTCAATGAACAAGATTCTCCTATGAACATGGATGCAGAAAACTATGAAGGATACAATGACATTTTAAATTCCAGAATGTAAGTAACACCTGAATGAACCTAGTGAAGCACCAAAGATAAAAATCTCCACTAAGCCCAGTGTGGTGGCAAATGGATTTCTCTCAGTATTCATGTGACAGAGACATGTGGATATCTGTGACTTCAAGGCCAATCTCAAAAAGGTGGGGGTGGGGATTAAAAGTAAAATAATTTGAAGACGCTAATAAAAACACTCTCCCCTGTGTATAGAGAGATGGCTAAATTGTGTAGATGACCACAGTTGGAGTCCCAGAATCTGGGAGCTCACAACCTCCTGTCCCTCCTACTCCAGAGTTATCTAGAGCATCTTCTCGACACCACAGACTGTACTCCCAAATTCACACACACATAGACAAACAAACATATATATAAGCAAAAACAAAAANAAATCTTAANAGTATTTTCCCTGAACATTTTTGTGAAGGTATGTTTCCTACACTGTACATAAAACTAAGATGTTAAAAAGGAGATTTATAATCCAAGATATGTCTGGTAGGATAGATGAGGAAGAGTATAGGCAGACATGTAAATATCTATTATTTTAACTATATCATTGTAGTTTGGAAATAGTCATTATTTTTTGTAAACATTCCGTATACATGCACTTTGTCATTAATGTTGAATGAAGGAAATGTTTTAAAACTCTCAATTCCCAATGTAGTCAACATGGATTAATACANTCTACACAAGCATAAGCACCTTTTGGGGGTCAGTCAATTTCCTAGACTCTGTTGATATCCTGCTATCTCAATGTGAGAATTGCTGACACAATGGCCTCTGAGCTGGACTCAGAAAGATATTATGACTAGGATGAGGTGGACAATGACCAGGGTAAGCAACTTGGCCCCATACACTGCTCCTAGAATCCCAGGTCCCAGAGCTGNGTCTGAGCTAGGAAAGCAGAGCCCNNGAGATTCCTCTTCCAGGAGTTCATCTTTCCATGACCCAACCACANTGCTCTCCATCACTACCATTGGGAATTCTTAGAGAAGCCAATCAGCCTTCTCCATAACAAGATTATAAACTGAACACAGACTGGCAGAGACTCAGNGTTCACTCTTCAAGCAGGATGAAAACCTTTGTTNCCGAGGCTCTACTCCTGCTGCTCCTGGCCAACTTGACCCTAACCAGGCATCCAGANGGTGAGTGTGGGTGTCAGGAGGGAAAGGACCTNACCTGGGAGACAAAAGGACTCCACCCCTGGGCTTCAGCACAGGAAAGTCTGTCTCTTCCCTAGCCTAGACAGGACCTTCTGGTCCCTTATTTATTTTATATCCTATCTCCTGTCCCCTGTTTCCTGCTCTCCCGGGAAGAATGTGGGGAGCTGCATAGGAAACTATGTGAGGTCCTCTAGATCTAAGGCCCACTTCATCTAGGTTCACACTCCCTGCGCATTTTACAAACTCTGCTCACCTGGCCTGGCCTCCTGGAGCCCCAGTTCATCGTTGTGGCCTTTGTGGGTGACACACAATTTGAGAGATTCAACAGCAGAGAAGAGCCTCCGAGGATGGAGCACTGTGCACCATGGGTGGATCAGCAGGATCCAGGGTACTGGGAGGAAAAGACACGGAGCATCCTGATGCTAATGGACTTCAGCAATGACATAATGAAGAAAATGCTTCACATCTACAATCAAAATAAAAGTGGTGAGTGAACCCAAATCAGAAATCCCAAATTTAAAGCTCCCAATGGGTTTACTCCAGCCCCCCATATCCAAGATTTACCACAGTAAATGTGATCCACATAGACTAGACTACAGAGAGCCTTGGGACACTGACCTGGTATTCTGCACAATTCAAGCTCAAATGTGGCCATATACAAAGGCCAAGTGGGAGGGGATAAGCCACAGGAGGGCCCCAAGGGACCTGGCCCTAAGAGAGTGGCTGAGAGTAGGGGCTTGGACAGGAAATCACACACTGCAGATCCTGTTTGCCTGCGATATGCTGCCTGGAGTGTACTTCAGTCGTGGACTATATGAATTACTCTTTGATGGCCATGATTACATTGTGCTGAATGAGGACCTGAGCACTTGGACTGCAGTTGGCAAGGCTGCTGAAATGCTGAGGCAAGAGTGGGAGGAGTCAGNTTTTGCAAACGTTGTTAAAACTTCCTTGGAGACTGATTGTTTGCCTTTGCTCCTTGATCAGCTGGACTATGGGAAGGAGATTTTAGTGAGAACAGGTAAGGAAAGAAACTGCCACACTTGCACTGAGACTGGAGCCCTGTCCCCTGAGGAGTCCTTGCAGCAGGGAGAAGCTGGAATACTAACTCAGTCTTGCATCAAGGGGGAAGAGTGTCATGGGTTTCCTAATTCAACAAGAGAGAAGGACTCTCCAGAGGGCTAAGCCATCTCTCAGGATAGTTCAGTCTGTCAATTATGCAGCAGTTCCCTTCCATTTGCCTTGTGAACCATGATCTCTGTAGTGCCTGTTTGCTGTCCATGTACTTCAGAGGTCTGAGCCCAGTGTTGCTGAGTCTCAGCTCCATCCAGTCAGAACCAGAAGTCCATCTTCCTGGAGGGAGATCCAGAGTCTCCTGCTCTNTGCTGGCTCATGATGATTCTGAAACTTTCCAAGGAATAGATTACCCCATCTTTATCCTGAGATTAGGTTAATGGGTGGAGTCTGCATCTCTCCTTCTAGCCAACTGTCCCATCCATTCAACACAAGGTTACATGTACAGTGATGGATATTCACGAAGAATGCAAAAAGCTTGAATTTTCTAATTTATTCCTTTCAGATACCCCTAAAATGTATGTGACCCATAAGGTGAGAACAGACAGGAAAATNACTCTAAGGTGCTGGGCCATGAACTTCTACCCGGCTGAAATCACCCTGACCTGGGAGAGGGATGGGAGCAACCAGACTTTGGATATGGAGGTGATAGAAACCAGGCCTGTAGGAAATGGAACCTTCCAGAAGTGGGCAGCTGTGGTGGTGCCATCTGGGGAGGAGCAGAGATACACATGCCATGTGAATCATGATGGGCTGCCTGAGCCCTTCACACTGAGATGGGGTAAGGAGTGGGTGTGAGCACAGAGCCTATCACAGAGACAGTTGGAGTATTTGGGAGAAATGGAGCAAAGTCATGACTGATAACTGGAGATCAGAGGCCTCACTGCTCCTTCCATTCTTCTGTCAGAGCCTCCTCAGCCCTCTGTCCCCATCATGCCAATTGTTACTGGCCTAGTTCTTGGAGCTGTGCTCATGGGAGCTGCGGTGACTTTTCTGATATGGAAGAGGAGGACTAAAGGTAAGGAAAGGGCAGGGTCTGAGTTCATGTCTCCGTGGGAATATCAAGTCCAGCTGNGAGTGTGCCCTGTCACATGTGAGCAAAGATTCATCCACACAGTTGCTTATTTAGTCTTGTGCTAATGTGCTGACATTAACTCTGTGAAGCATAAAGGAAATAATGAACAGANTCATCACTGCAATGATAGAGGAGGCAGAGACCTGATCCTCAGCTCTCAAAGGTCAGATGGGAAGGTTCCTTCTTAGAATAGATATGCAGGAGTCCAGTTAGTCCTCTTCATGAGCAATCTACTGTCATGTTTTCTCATCTTTCTCTGGATCTGCATTCTGAGTTCTGGAACCTTCCCTGAGAGAAGGACCAGGAGATTCCTCTAGGCCTTCTATATTATGGTGCTTCCATGAGCTCTAAGAAAGGGGATTATTCCCATGGGTAAACAGTGAGGCAGTTATGTTCAGGTTTGCCAGTCATTCTATTGGGGGCTCACCCCTGAGACACCTGTGGCAGTATATGTAGGATCCCATGGAGGTTCTCAGCCAGCCCATACCTCCTCATTAGTTCCATCTTCAGAGTTTTTGATCTGCTGTTGTATCACTTTGCACAGGGAGGTAAAGATTCTAGGATGTCCAGCCTTCTGATATAGCTTTGAAAAGTGAACCCTAAAGGACCTGATGTGAGACAGGGAGAGGTCAGAGNGTAGAACTTTGGGGCTTGGGGACTCTTGGGACTGGGACAGTTTGATTGTGTGATGAGTTGTTCAGAATGTCACCATTTAAGACACAGATCTGAATTTCTTCCTTGTTCTTTTCTTCTACAGGATAAGACAACTGGACTGCGCCAGAAGTTTTCATTCTGTTTTCTCTTTTCCCACTGTGGCCTCAAGAACTAATGACTTCTTTTCCTGCATCTGACTNTGACTATGTGTCTGTCTCCTGTGAGTTCAGTGTAAACAGGTGATGAGTGCTGCCCTGCCCTGAGCAGCAGTAAGTCCCATCCACACACTGATCATCATTCCTTCCCAGTNATCATTGCTGCTCCAACAGAGGCTGGACTGGCAAACCTCCANCCCTGNNTGAACTTTAGTTTTCATTGAGCTACAACTTCATGCATCTTTCTTGAAATTAAGCATTTTTTATGATTATGACACTTCTTTCAGAGTNTATATTTGATTAGTGTACTAAAGATGAATAAAACTTGATGGAGAAAATAAAGTCTTAGAACCTTATGGAATCATGTGTGCTGTGCTAACTCCATTGCCTTTCGTGAGAGTTCAATGAAGACTGTGTGGAGCCAAGTGAGGCCTACGTGTGCACAATTGTTGTTCCATCGACCCTGGGCTTTCACCTAGTCCCTTCCCACCCCTGTCATCTTGCTAGCTTCTCATCCCTGTTCTTTGAANAAATCTGTTCACCAGGACATGTGATCAGAAGATCTCAGGCATTTGTAGGGTCTGTCCAGTGTTTGTGCTGTTCTTTCATGTTGGCAGTCAGCCTGTTTAGGCTTGAGTCTGATATTCCATCAAGAGATGTTTAGATCCATGGTTCTACAGGAATTACATTTGTTCTCAGTTCTGTGTTTGAGTGTGGTGTCAATGTCTTCTGTTGTCAACATTTACTGGCACAAATATGGAGTGTTTTTGTCATTGTCTAAGATGGAAGTCTGTGGTATTCTCACCAGATTTGTTGGAGTGCAAGCCTGGTTTCTGACAGCCCTGGGAGCTAAAATAGGTCACTAACTAGCCCAGAGGAGGCTCTGCCAACATNAGATATGCAAGTTCAAAATTAACCTAGGCTACATACTGAGACCCCATCTCCAAAGGAAGTCATTAATATCTGATAAATCAATGAACCAATTAAAAAGTAAATTGCAGAAGGGATGGACAAAGCTGTACTATGCTAATGCCATTGTACAGAAATATCAATTAAGTATTTGATTTTCAGACAGGAAGTAGGTTTATGTAAGGAAAATTATGTGGAATATACAAATTGAGTAACACCTGTTGATAAACTGCTTAAATTCCTAGAATTTAAGAAAATTAAAGCATAAGTCACTAAAGNATAAATAAGCACAGGATTTCTGAGCATCCAATCACTTTCAATGAAACTTGAAGTTTCAAAATGAAGTAAGGGAGTCCTATGTTAACANCTGTCTACAGAGAGGGTCACAGAGGAGAGAGCAAGAAGAATGGTGTAGATGAAATCAGCAGCGTTCTCTGTACAACTAGCCTCATTGACAGTCAGACACTTTATGCAATATCTGAGGGACAGAGATTCTACTCCAGGTCCAATAGAATGTTCATAGGACAGACTTCATTTGGGTCTTAAAGCACAATTGAGCATTTTCTCTTGTTTGCTTCTCTGGATCCCAGAAGTAATGCACANNAAGATTCTCAAATTATTGTTAAGCAATACTAAGAGCAGAGCTCCGAAAGAGGGGAAGAGGGGAGAAAAGTCAGGTTTCTGAAGCATATAATGGGGATCTTCCTGAATGTGTGTCTGTTGAACAGATGACCTGCCTCTGGCAAGGAGCACTTTTCTCAGCAAACCCTAGAGTCCTTCAACAACAGGACATGGCAGCAATCTTCTATCTANGGGAGGAGTAGTAAACACAGCTTCCCCATATCCTGCCATCTCTGTAGGAATGTCCTGGTTCTCTTTTTCTATCTGTGTGCTGAGCTTACCTATCTCTCTTCTCTATCCTGCTGATCCCTTTCTGCATCCATGGTACCCTAACATCCTGGCCAAAATAACTTGTACCAGGGTCCAAACTGGAGGAGAGCCAGGGGTTGATCTCACACTGCACCTAGACTCACACTGTAAGTGGTATTTCAGCAATAAAGCATCCATACCCTTTAGACAAGGAAGTGACTCCCAAGATGAGGCCTCTGCTGCAGTGAATGGAGAACATTAGTACCGAGGACAGGGAAAGGGTCACCTAGAGTCATTGCACCAAATTTCCAAAGCATCTGAGATCTCAGTTCTGCTAGTAGAACTGGAGNGGTGTCTCTGACATGATTGTCTNCTAAAGACANTCATGAGGATAAGAATTNCCAAGCCCTGCATGTCCCCACTGACAGGAACATTTTGCATTGATCCTCAAGTAAAACTTGTGACCCCAGGCTGTCGTTATTTGGCATTATCTTCAATGAAGTTAGGGTCTCAAAAAGCTCAGTTCCTAAGACAGTCAGTATGGATTGATATANGCCACATAGGCATGTTTACCATTTAGATGCACATAATTTCTAAGTGTGTGTAGATATATTGAGATCAAAATGCTCTAGATTAGCTGACATATTGCCCCCTGTGTTAGGACTCAGTAGACTATTTTGACCAAGGCCAGGACATGGGTCAAGGTGAATTAAGTTCTCCCCAAGACACTGCTATGGGAATACCAATCCAAAGAGCTGAGTCAGTGTAATGCATATTGCTAAATGGTTTTATTAATAAAAAGTCCAGAGCCAGATATTGGGGTNAAAACTGAGAGATCAGAGGAATAGACAAGCCAGCCACATGGTTCTTACCGCTAGGAAATCCTCAGCCCAAGAGAGCTACTTCCTATATACTCATGCCTTATGTACCTTTCTATGCCCTGCCATCTTAGTTCCTCTCTTTGCCCAGCTACATCAGTTTCTCTTTCCACCCAGCTCTATAACTTCCTGTCTGTCAGTACAGACCTCCAGACCTCTATGGTTAACTAGTGCTGGGATTAAAAGCTTATGCCACCATGCCTGGCTCTGTTCCCAGTGTGTCCTTCAACTCACAGAGATCCGTATGACTCTCTGCCTCCTGAATGTTAGGATAAAAGGTCTGTGCTACCACTGCCTGACCTCTATGTTTAATATAGTGACTGGTTTTTCCTCTGATCCTCAGGTAAGCTTTATTTGTGAGAGCACAAATAAAATATCACCACAGGTCAGAGTGAGAAGATGGATTGTAAGGATTCATGGTTTCCAATAGTTGATCTTTCCACAACACGACTAACCATTTCTCTCTCTCTCTCTCTCTCTCTCTCTCTTATCTATTGGTAAATCTTAGAGAAGCTCCTCATCCTAAACCAGATCTTGGTCATAAAGTGAAGAGAGACCACTACTGACTCAGACTCCACTTACAAAGCAAAAGGGGAACCCCTATACCCCATATCTTTCAACTGCTAGTCTTGCAACTATGTCTTTGACCCAGAACCATCTATGGGAGTTCAGAGTTTGAGAGGAATAGAGCCTCTGNACAGAGGACCAAAGGATCAGACTGTCTGGTGTCGACCATCCCATAATCTGCATTTCTGCCTTAACTCAACAGCACTCTCCCAGTGGAAAACTGGGCTCTGCAGTGATCATCAAATCTAACTGACATTTGTTGAAGGCTATTATAAGGCTAGGCACTTGGTAGTTTCTCTAACATTACCTAGGGGTAAATCTGAGAAGCAGACCTCCTAAAAGTGGAGCCTAGAGAATGAAAGGCAAG
>LZPO01029048.1:0-17269 GCA_001675575.1 Neotoma lepida
TGGCAGAGAACAGAAAAATTTCCCTTTGGGAAATGAGCAAAAAACACCTTGTTGAGATGTTCTCTTGGGGGCACTGAGCAAGGTGGAGCAGAAAAAAAAAAAAAAAAAAAAAAATCTGGCTGAGATGTTCCCTTAGGGGGTGCTGAGCAAGCCTGAGCAGAGAAAAGCAACATCTTGGGCCAGAGAGAAGTGGAGCTCTGCTGGGAAATCCCCTTAAAGGGGGGTGGAGCAGAGCAAAGCTCAGCTGTAAGGTTTTTCTCCTCAGACAGGAGCAGGATAGCTACATCCCGTGGGGAGACCATCCCCCACCACATCCTAGCTTCAGGCATCACCTGACTTCCTGACAAGTCAGGATACGTTTCTCTTCAGATCTATCCTATTGCGGCTCCTTCCTTCAGAGCTGTCCCATTGCAGCTCTAGGTATAGCCTGGCTTCCAAACAAGTCAGGATACCTTTCCCTCCAGATCTGTAACACTTGGTTATAATATGCATACATTTTTCTAATAACTGAATTTCAAATCATGCAGTGCTGTTTTGTTCTAAAGAGAAAGCGTTGTTCTTATTTTGGAAGAGGTAGAATCTTGTCATTTCATATCCTTCTTTCTGTTTTGGCCTGCCTGCACTTGCATGACATTTGAAGTCCCATCAGTGTGATTTAAAATTAATTTGACTACCAAAATGTCATTTTGCTCCTTGAAGTAAACAGAGGCAGTTGATATCTGTGCCACTGCTGTGAACTTATAATTATCATTCATGTCTCCATTTAATTAGAAAATTCTCTCATTTCAGTCTTTAATATACAGGAGACAGTAGACTGGTGGGAACATTTCAAGGTTTGATATTTGAAAAACAGTGAACTTAAACTGTGCATCTATCTACTTTTTCTTTGGAAAATTCTTGGCTAGACCAAGTATTTAAACTCTATTTTCAGTATTATCATGAATCCACATTTTTCTTTGAGATTTTTAAAGATTTCTTAATAATTCAGTTCCTTATACATAGTGTGTCTCATGTCTTGAGAACATTACTCCATGAAAGAAAAGAGGAAAAGCATATATTATTTTTCTTTCATGCTGAGTGCTTGATTTCCAAAGGCAGATACATCTAAATAAATGAATATAAATCACATGATTTTTCAGAGTTTTTGATAAGTTTGATAATGCTAAAAGTCTATCATGTTAATTTATCCTCTCTGCAAATCAGTGTGAAGATTTATTCCATAGTTTCCTTTCTCTAATTTGCATTTCTGTTTCCCATCACTGCAAGTGCCATATGTATTGCATATCTTATCATCATTCAAAGGAATTCAAAATCAGTTATTGTGAATACATCTTATGACAGAGTCAGGGTATCATATGGGTTATTTACTCCCTATTCTCTGGATCATAGATTCTCTGAACTCTGTACACCCCTTTACCAGTCAACAATTTTCCTCAGCTTCCAATAAATGCAAATTAAAAAGAAATAGCTGGATAAGGAAATAAACTACCAGATGTCCCCCTTAATGGGTAGACAAAACAAGCTCAATTATTTACATGCAAATCTATCTATCATCTATCCATATCTCTCTTTCTCTCTCTCTCATTCATATGCATACATGCATATATATATATACATACATATATATGTACTGAAATAGGTTCATAGGCTACAACTCTTTTAATAAATACCATCTCATTTTACAGTAAGAAATTACCTTTTTTATTACTATTTAAAAATGGCTAAAAATATTACTCAACAAATAATATTTGAATAGTTCCAGAAAATAATAGCAATACTCAATATCTTATTATGTCCCATGAAGCATAAAGTGGGAGTCAGATATGAGTTGCATTGTAAATACTCAATGAACAGTATGATAATCAGACATGAACTCTGGTATGAACACTCAATGTGCCATCTGAAGGGTGAGACTCAAGCATGAGCTTCAGAATAAATACTCAAAGAAAATGCTGCCATGTGAGAGTAGTAATTTAGCTTGTCATGAGCACTCAATGTACAGACTGATGAGTCAGACATGAGCTCCATTGTGAATATTCAATATACTTTGATAACAGATCACGTCTACCTCATGCTATGGTAACCATTTTGCATTATTAAACATAAAGGTCATTTTTCATTTCTTGAGAATTTTTATTTTTTTATTTTTTTTATTTTTACCTCTTGCCTCATCTTCATGGTTTATGTTTCATCCTTCTCTTGTTATTATTCCCTCTATCTAGGATGAAACTTCCTTTTGAGAAAAAAACATTTTTCAGTGGAAAGTAAGAAAAAAACTTTTTTATAAAATGGCTTCTGCCAGGTGCCATGAAACAGACCATTAATCCCAGAACTCAACAGGTAAAGGTGAATCTCTGTGAGTTTAAGACTAGCTTCGTTTAAATATTTTCAGAACAGCCAGGGATACATAGACACTATGCAAACACACATATACCCACAGATATACATANATTTATATGTAGTAAAACTAACTTTAGCATTCAGTTCCTCCCCATGCCATTTCTCATATAAAAGAAAATATGACATTATTCACTGGAAATATATATATATATATATATATATATATGTACATATGACTCAGTGTTATGTAAAAGATCATAATTTTTATCTCTTTAATAGTCAGGGATGTTATATAAGTTGGTTTCCTGATGATGTGATAAAACATCCATCATTTTGTGGAAGTGTAGCAGATAGAGTAGTGGGATAGAAAGAGTAAAGGTGAAACCTCATAACTACAACTGCTAGCACAAGCCATGGAGAGTGAACTGGCAGTGACATAATGCTTTCAATCTCAGAGCACAGGCCTTGGTGAAGGATTTACTCTATCAAGACATTACCTAAACTCACTCACAAATAGCACTACCTACAGTCTGCTTACTTTTCAAAAACCTGAGACATTTATCATTCAAACTACTGTAGTCCACACTTTGGCTCCCACAGTCTTTTGGCCATATCATCATGAAAAATGCCTTTGATCTAATTTCAAGTCCCCATAGTTATTCAGTCTCAATAATGTTTAAAAGTCCAAAGTTTCTTCAGAGACTCGAAGAAACATCTAAACTGTAACTCCATGTAAAATCAAATATCAAAATAAATACTTTCAACATATAATGACACATAGATATTTTCTTTTGCTTTGATAGGAAGAGTTTATTTTGGCTGGTGGTTCTAGAGGAATTGGTATCCATCAAGGCAGGGAGGGATGGTATCAGGAAGGCATGGAAACCACAGCAGGAAACTGAGAGCTCACAGGCTCAATCACAAGCATGAAAAACAGAGAGCTAACGAGGTGTTGGGAGAATATAAACTCTCAAATACTACCTCCAATGCCATGCTTCCTCCAGGAAGACTGTACCTGTAAAACCTCCCCAAGAAAGGCCACCCTCTGGGCACTACATGTTCAAATAGCTGAGTCTCTGGGAGATATTCTCATTCAAAACACTTTCAGATGTAAAGCTGTTCATTTTGTCAGACAAGAAGCCTCATTTTGTAGACATGAAAAAACATTAGAAATTTCCAGTGAATAATGTCATATTTTCTTTTATAAGAGAAAAAGGCATGAGGAGAAACTGAATGTTAAAGTTAGTTTTACTACATATAAAAAATAAAAACCTAAAATGCTGGAGAATACTTAGGATCATAATGAAATCATCAAAATTATTAAATTAATAAATATTAAAATGCTATTTATTATGTAAGTTTATGTAAATTTGAAAATGCATGGAGCAGTTAGGTTGTTTTTTACAACTTTTAATTAAATGTTAAATGAGGTATAGATTTCTCTGTAATTAAATATAAATGCTAATTTATCTTTTAATTACAAGTTATCTCAGTACCCAGGCAAATTTAGCATTCTCTGATAACTAAATGGAAGTCTCTGTAAATATATTATTCTTTAATTAACTTGCAATAAAGAAATAATTTTTTCTCTATTCAAAGTGATTAAAATTGCGTCAGTAAACCATGCCTTTGAGAACTCTTTTATGTATCATAGCAGGTACTTCTAATTACTTATAATATTTTAAAAACAATCTTGAAGTTAAATATTGCCATGAATTTAACTGCTATAAATGAAGACAGTAAGGTAAAGACTATATCTATGAAGACAATAATGAATTATCAAAGTTCAGTTTTCTTTAAAAAAAAATCCTTGAGAACATTATTGATGCTGGTCTAATTTATCATTCTGGTGTTAATGTCAACTTTACATTTTTTTCTTCAGTAAACCTGAATTTTGTTTCTCCCTTCAAAAGATTTATTTTCAGCAGATGTTTGCTCCCATTTTTTCTGATATGTTTTAGATAAGATTTCAGCCTGTCCTTGAACTTATTTTATAGTCCATATTGGATCTAGATCTTCTGGATCTTCTGCCTTAGTCTTGCAGGTATAGTTGGAATTATTGACCTGTATAACTAGGTGCAGATATTGTTCCAAATTTTATCCTATGGAAGCTGTGTTACATCTTTCATTACTTTAGACTATTTTGCAGAAATATGATGACTGACAAAGTAAATTTTAAGTATTAAAATAAAAATCTATTTAAGTCAATTTTATCATATTTGAGGGAGAAATCAGGGATGTATTACTAGAGAGATTAAGATGACTTCAATTGTGTGGTATTGATAATAATAAACAAAGAAAGAAGTCATCTCTTCTTCTGTAATAAAGTGTATATCTTCTTAGCAGACCAGCCTGGCCCTGAACTTACAGAGATCTGCTTGCCTCTGCTTCCCAAGTGCTGGGATTAAAGGTGTGCACCACCATGTCCTGCTAAATGTAGGTGTTCTTAAACTGTGATTTTAATCATTTACTTACTCAAAAGATGAAAGACTTAAAGAAAATTTTCCCACAAAATATTTTGATCATATTTCATCTCTCCGAGCTCCTCCAAGGTCCTCTCCCCAACCCACTCAACTTTCTGTTCTTTCTCTCTCTTAAAACAAAACAAAATAAAAATGAAGTATACACAGATAGCATGTCATACACACACACACACACACACACAAATACACAGTTGTTTGTGTTCACAAATATGTAAATACAACTTACTGAGTCAATTTTGTTGATCGTATGTATATAGTTTCAGAGCTGACTATTATCTCATCTCTGAGAGAAACTAATCCTCTCCCAGGAGTCTTAGGTTCCTGTAGCTCCTTGTCTATAAGAAAGACCCCATGAGTTATATTTTCTTCTAAATTAACATGATCCTTAATATTAGCATTGCTCTAATCTTGTTTATGTAATCATATCAGGGAGACACGGTTTTACAACAGACTTCCTGGTATTTCGGGTCCTCACAATCCACCCGATACCCTGCCATATTACTTTCATCATTTTCTTACTTCTCAGGAGAGTTCTTGTATCTCTAGATTAACTTACTTTTCCTTTTGTTGCTATTGTAAATAGGATTAGTTCCTCCATTTCTATATTAAGCAATTAGCTAGAAGTGTCCAGATAAACCATGGCTACTGGATGTTTATTTTGTATCTTGAATATTTGCTGATGGTGTTTGTTACAAGAGCTTTTTAGTGGTATTTTTGATGTTTTCTATGAAAACTGTGTATTGTTCAGACAGTCAAAATTTGACTTCCTCTGTTTTCTCCTTCTCACATTGGAATGTTCTGACTGTTATCCTTAGTGTTGTATTGAAAAGAAATGATAAAAATGTCAATTCTTGGATTATTCTAGAATTTTAGAAGGTGTCTTCATTGTGCTAAATTACATCCTTCTATATGGGATATGTTTGCCATTTTTACCGAGAAGGGACATTGAGTTTGATCCAATGGTTTCCCTGCATTTATTTGAATGAATTTATACCTTATGAACTTTATGTTGTTGTTACTTTCCTGAACTGATTTATGTCTGCCTATCTGATTTGATGATATTTCCTGCTGTATTCTTTTGAATTCCCCTTTGTATGGAAGATTTTCTCCCATTCTTTTTATGTTATTCTATGGATATCCTTACTGGTGGGCTGTGTCTTAAGAGCAACCTTTGGTTGGATGTTGTTCATCTTTATCCATTGAGTCACTGTACACCTTTTAATGGATTGATTTTATCCTTTGATAATTAATATAATTGTCTTCACGTAAGGACTTCAATTGCTATTTGTTTTCCTACTTTCTACTTATTCTTGAGTTACATTTTGTCTTTCTATAATACTTACAAATTTGTTTTTAAGTGACTTTTACTTAATGAATTATTTTGATTTCTTGCCTTTTATTTTTATGAGTTTTATTTTGGTACATTTGCCTCATTACAGAATTTTACTTTACTCCTATGATAAAGATCAGAAACAAAATCTTTATAGTAAGCCATTTTGATCAGACAACAATTTAACATTGATTTTAAACACAAAAAAATATAAATAATAAAATGGGAGATGAAAGACATTAACAAAAGTTTGTTGCTTTTCAGTGTGTTTCTTCCTCTACCTTGGGCTGACCAGTATTAGAGAGTTGTTAACCTGATTCCCGATATTAGGCAGGAAACTACTGTCCTGTGCCTAGGATAGCTGAGCTAAGCTCACAACTAGAATTCACCAGTTTTGATTCTAAGAGAGTGTCTAAGGGGAAATATTTTTCCTATTGCATTGATTCTTGTCTTTATTTATTATTATTTTACTAAGTTTAATGGTTTTCCATATTTTTCATGGTGGTATTTTGTTGAATTAATACCTATTCAAAATTATGACTCATAAGGGAAAGAATGATTCAGGAATTTTACTCAAGATGCGTTTCTTCACCTCCTTGTTTTTTGCTTAATGAGTAGTATGGATACAACTATTTATCCTCAAGAAATTTTCTATTTTCTAAATATTTTAAATATTTAAAAATTTTCTAAATTTTCTAAAATATGTTCAATATGTTTTACTATCAGGTGGGATTAAAAGAGAAAGTTTAAAACATAATTGTCTGGCATATTTTGCTCTGACATGAACAAGAGCGACAAAAGACTTATGTTCACTTAGAACAAATATAAATATATTTGTTTGGGTGTACAGTTATCTAATGATTAGGCAGGTATCACTGTATTTGATATGCTTGAATAACTGTTTCAACTTATTTATTATCATCAAATTATGGTTAGATAGTATGCTAAAAGTCATATATATATATATATATATATATATATATATATGGCATGTTGGGCTGGAGAGATGACTCAGCAGTTAAGGGTACTGACTGCTCTTCCAGAGGACCTGAGTTCAATTGCTAGCACCCATATGGCAGCTTACAACTGTCTATAACTCCATTATAGGGCATCTGACACTCTCACACTAATGCACATAAAATAAAGTTAAATAAATCATTTAAAAAAGAAAGAAAAAGAGAAAAGAAAAGAAAAGACAAAAGAAAACCAGGAAGTGAAACCAGGGCCCAGGCATCAAGAGAAAAAAAAGGGGAAAAAAATGTATGTTGCTTCTTCATTACCTCTTGAAAAAAATTATCCATACAAATTATTTGTATCTAGGAGCAAGGAAATATGGTAATGTATTAGTCCATTAATGAATTTTTCATTTGAAAATTTTGGATCTGATTAAGAACAAATCATTACCAAAATCATAAGAGTTCTGTACTAACTTTTGTAAATGCAGAGTTAAGAAACATTTCAGAAACATCACTACATTATTAAAATTCAAATTGAGTGAGCTTGGTTGTACTTAATTGGTACCAAAGACATTTTTCCTTAAAGGACAGTAAAATGATAATAATTATTTTCTTCTTCTTGGAAAAAAGTCTGAATAATTTTCATCCCAAACAGTAAGAGATATAATTTAAGTTTCTATTTCCCAATGCTCACATTTTGTTTAGCATTACTTCTTGAGAAAATTACATAGAAAATCAGATATTATCATTTGTGTATATCTTATTTACAAAATTATATACTGTGACAACTAATATGATGATGCTTCTAAAAACTATTTTATAGGAGTTTATCAAAAAAATCAAAAGGAAGGATGGAAGATCTGTTTCTAAGGAGAAAATGACTAAGAATTTGATTCACACTTTTTACTTACAAAATAATTATTTGTGGCATCTTCTAAACTTATTTTCAAGATCATGTTGTAAATTAAAAAAAAGAGAAAAGGGCTAGCACCCAAGGATACTTAGCAAATGATAGAAATCCAATCATTAATGTGTTTAAATCATTCTGTAAGAAAAGCAATTACACTACGAATAATAGCTTTGAAACACTTATGATTGCATTTAAGAGAAAAAACATGAAGCTCTATTCCTGGAATTATCTTCACCATATAAATTATTCCTATTTCTTACAATTTATAATCAATGTCAATTGATAATTCATGCTCACTATTGTGAGAGATACAATTTTCTGTGCTTTGCAATTTGTCCTTGAAGATATCTACTTTTGATAGTGTAGCATAACAAAGATAACATTATGCATGTACATAAAGAATTTATATTTAACTTTTCTAAAAGATATTCATTTTTCTTATCAGTAAATTTATTTCTGTTTTTATATGCAATGCCCAGTTCTTATTTATGTAATGTTGTGAATGAATAAACCATTTTCAAATTTCAGCCTACCTTTTTATTATGATTTATAAATCTAGTGACAAATCAATAAGAAGGAATAGGCTTATGTACTCTGAAAATTTTATATCCCCTTAATTTATGCCCTCATATAAAGATTAATAGTAAAGACCATAATCCTGTGTATATGTTTGTTACTTTATTTCATGTTGTGTTCTGCTACTACATTCATTTTTTTTCTAGGTATTTATTGCTTTTTGGTCTTGCATAGAAATTGTTTACTTTCAAGTTACTTCCCTAAGTGAGTTTTCATTAACTTTCTTAGGATGTACATCAACATGTTCTAAGAACTTACAAATTCCGATGTGGGTGGTTTCTGTTGCTTGGCTTTTCCTAGATTGGGTGCAGGGGATAGGGAAGGGATGTGGTATGTAATAAACAAATCCCTCCTTACCTCGGATGGGACATTGACCACAAACCAAAGAAGTGATTGTACTCGAGTCTAGCTCAGTGAACCAGAGTTTGTTGGGATTACTTAAAGAAATAGGGTTGTCTGACACAGAAGTAGATTGTTACTGAAAAGCACCACTGAACATGGTTGATGACTCATGAAATCTGCATCTCTCTGCTCTCTGGACAACTGTACAACTTGCCGGCACCTAGGCTAGTAAAGAGTTTCTCCTCTCTAGCAATTGTTACTGCTGATATATCCTTGGAGTAGAATCTTGTGAATCCTTTAAGTTTTAGGAATTGCATGGACCTTGTAAGTTTTGGTTACTTCCTCATTTCAGTGAGTCTCCCAGCTATTTCCAAGAAAAACAAATATCTCAATTTTCAGGAAATAGCTTCACATAGTGTTTCATGAAAGAACTCCTTGAAGTCATTTTGATACTCATTTAAAAATTTGCACACTGTATATTACTGTAGATACAAATACCACAATGTGTCTAAAATGTGTGTCATTGGAAAAGAATACAACTTGCAGTAAGGGACATGATGTTTGAGTTTTGCTGTGGGATGTCTTCTTGTATGCTGTGAATATGTGTTGCTCTGACTGGCTGATAAGTAAAGCCGTTTGGCCCATGGCAAGTCAGGTTATAGCTAGGCGAGAAATCCATGGAGAGAAACAGGAAGAGAATGATGGAGAGCTGAGGAGATGCTGCTAGCCACTGCCATGAGAAGCAAGATGTAGAGTACCAATAAGCCACAAGCCATGTGGCAAAGCATAGATTTATAGAAATGAGTTAATTTCAGATGTAAGAGCTAGCTAGCAAGAAGCCTGAGCCATTAGGCCATATAGTTTGAAAATAATATAAGTCTCCGAGTGATTATTTTAAAAGCAGCTGCAGGACTGCAGGGCCATGGGAGCCCGGCAGGACCAGAGAAAATTTCTAGCTACAGAGTTTAGCCTTTGTTCACTGAAGTTAGAAGGAACTCTTAAGACTATAGGTATTAGAGGTCTAGCAAAAAGGGCAAAAATAGTCATCATTGCTATCAGCTAAGATATTTAAAATATTTAGCTACCTACTACAGAAGCTTCCACAACTGGCCACATGACCATGATTCTCAGGAACGAAACTATCCATGGCTATGACCTCAGAATATAGAATTTTTTTATGCATTTCCTGAGGTTCTGATACCTGAAAGATCTTTTTGTTTAATGCTATGCCTTATTTTAACCTATAAGATGAGTAAGAATGAAAGCTAGCAACAACAGCTCTTTTCAGTACCCTCAAGTACTTTTGCAGTTGTGACATAAAAGGAGGTAATCAGGGTAGTTACTATTACTCACTAGAAAAGCATGATTTTGAAGTACACCTTCAATGGTGAAACTATGGAGATTACAAACCATACTGCTGGTAGACCATTTGCATTGCCAACTGTTTTTCAGCTTTTCATAACTGTTCATCAAAATCCTTCCTCATAGTCCAAAATTATATCTTATATTACCAGTCTAAACCTATTCAAAAGTCTCCTGGTTACTCAGTCTTCCACCTTGATTCAGATTCTTTAAAGGTGGCCTTGTTAGTAGTTCCCACAGGGGACAACTAATTATTCTCTTGATTTACTTTCTGTCTAATAGCTAAAGAAAGAATTCATCTCTAATTTATTTTTTAAATAAAATTTATGAAAGAAGATAACTTCTTTGTGATGTATGTTCATTCTTCTATATTTTATCAAATATTTAATATATACGAGAGAAAGTAAATGTCACAAATGCAAATATAAATAAGGCAGAGAATTATATTCTATTTGGAGAATATATAGTAAATAAAAATATAGCTGTGTTGTGTTGTAGAAATTATGAGAAGTCTGCTATGTACATTGAACAGAAGTGTGGATATTATTAAAATGAAAAATCTCTAATATGCATCTTGGAATGAAAAACGAATTTGCTTTACAAAGTGAGGAAATTCTACACATACCTACCTGAAAGGGGTCTTTGGATCACTCAGAGCCTAACTCTTGGTTCAAATGTAGTTATTTTCATATATTAATAGTAAAGAAGTAGATCTACAAAACTATCTTATCCTTGTTAGAATCATTTATCTCAGAAGAAAGGAGAAGGGGTGAGGATGGAGGGTCAGAAAACAGCCTATTTGCTGTCACTCCCTGTTTTTGGTTTCTTGTCCACAACTGACTACTTGTGTCTTATGTGGTAAGGTCTTCTCTAACTGAACCTGGATTTGTTTGAAGTGGTGCTTCTGCATTTTGTTTTTACATTGTGATGTTCTTTGCCTGGGAATAATCTGAGGGAAATTTAAGGAAGACAAGAGTGTTCTTTCAAATCTGTGGCCTGTCTTTGGTATCTGCCCAGTTTTCACTATGACTGATATTATCTACTAAGACACACAATCTATTAATTGCTTTAGTGTTTTTTTTTGTGTGTGTGTGTATGTGTGCTTGTGTATATGCCTCTGTGTATGCATTGCCTTGTAAAGGCCAGAGAGGGTAATGGATCCCTTAGAGCTTAAGTTACAGTGTGGATGGTATAAACAGAACTCAGATCTTCAATAATAACAGTAAGTGCTCCTAACTACTAAATCATCCCTCTTTTGCCCAAGCTTTACTATCTTTCAGTCCCCTAAATATTTCTTACAAGTATTAAAATATA
This sequence comes from Neotoma lepida, assembly GCA_001675575.1. Taxonomy (NCBI): domain Eukaryota; kingdom Metazoa; phylum Chordata; class Mammalia; order Rodentia; family Cricetidae; genus Neotoma; species Neotoma lepida. The sequence continues at coordinate 11,614 of LZPO01029048.1, forward strand.
GTTTGAGAATATATCAACTTCCTTGGGTTAGCTACCTTATACTGTTCTATCTACTTAAATGTATGATAAAACATGGCAGTGTTAAGATCTTTCATCCACTCATCACTGAATCACAGAAAATATTCAATGGTTTAGAGTTTTCACAGACATGATCTGTGACTTCTAAACACTGCTGATTTCTGTAATGAGTTTACCTTAAAATTCTTACAGAATTTTAAATCAGTTTAGCATGGGCACATAGTTTAACAGCATCCCCTTGGTCTCTTGTACACTAACAGGTAATTTTCCTCTATGGAAAGGCACCTGATAGCTTCTCCAAAACTTATACATTTGTTATTACTAAGTTTCTGTATAAGGAAGTTACTTATTGGGTTAAACATACATGACATCTTTATTGCTCTTGTCAAGAAGAGGAATATGGGATCAAATTACTTTACATGGTACATTTAATATTATGCTATATTCTAAAAGTATTCTGGTATCTGATATTCCCCATATAATTTCTTCATTGGCAATCAACTAGGAAATATAAAAGCTATTCATACCTCTTTGATCTTCTTTGGAATCAAGCAGATAGTGTTTTGATGTCCAAAACCTTGTGCATTTCTGACTTAATGCTAAAATTAAGGTGCACAAGTATTGACTTGAGTATTCAATTTTCTTTTTACTTTACTGTGTGACCAACAAGATGGTACCAATCAGTTTAATAATGATAAAATTAGAGGAACCATTCATTTTTTCTCTCATTTCCAGATAAGTATGTGGATAAGTAAAATTCCTTCTCCTGAGGAAGACATCTAGGTTTGCAATTTTATTCATCACAATCTTCTCATAAGTAACTAGGGTCACCTCCAATAGATTTTGTTGTCCCTTTAATTGTCATAATGACCCACTTCTCTTCCTCCTCTTATTCTATTTATATCAGCAAAAGAATAAAATACTGTCTTTACTGAATATAATAGCATTAATTCAATGGAGGGGATTTTTCTACCCTTCAAAATGGAATTCCTCTGCTCTCACAGGATTGCCTCATCCAGCCTTCATAGAAGAGGAGATGCCTAGTCTCACTGCTGCTTGCTATACCATGGCTGACTGGTTTCCGTAGGAGGCCCACCTGTATCTGAAGAGAAAGAGTGGAAGAGGACTGAGTGGGGTGAGGGGAGGGTAGAGTGTGGAGGAGTAACTGGGAAGATCGGAGGGAGGGAAAATTTTGATTGGTATATAAAAACAAAATAAAAATAAACAACAAACAAAAATAAAAAATAAAATTCCTCCATTACAAAACACTCATAACAGCATCACCATGAGAGGTGAGTGAATAGAAACATCACCTAAAGCTATCCTCAGAGGATCTTTCACTGAGATCAACTGGAGTATGTCCTCTCACTCCTATGCCTTCCTCTCTACATTCTCCTCTTCCTTCTTTCTTCTTTGTTTTTCTGGGATCAAACTCACTGCCTTGTGAATTCTAGGCAAGTGTTTCGTCATGGAGCCATACCCATGCCCAGCCATCCTCCTGTCATTTTTCAAAAAGGTGAGTTCAGTCTGTTTCTCTTCCGCTTATTCTTCTTCCCATGCCCTATATATTATATCACAAGTAGCTGTTGCTTGTCTATTTTCCCTTTGATGATGTTTGCTTCTCTTTTTTTCGTGAGATTACAATGGAAATTATCAGAAAGCTCTTCATTAAAATAACTGGAATTAGAAAAAAAGGGGCTTCCAGAAACTACAGGTTTTATTTTTTTACTAGAAATTACTTCCCAATATCCTCATTGGCTGAAGGCTAGTGTTCATAAAGGAATTGGTATGTGTATTGGACTTTCATTGCCAAACAGAGGATGCTGTGCTCCAAAGTGTGATGGACTGATCAAAAGCACTTCAGGTACATGCTTTTAATTCAAGAAAACACTTGGAAAAACTTGTACAATTAGACTTTTAAATGTCAAGAGTTGTTTAAAATGCATAGGAAATATCCATGTTTCTTGCCTCCATTTGAAATAAAATGTGTTGAAACAACTGCAGCGATCCGATCCGATGTGTTCAGCGGGTTGTGTGTCCTGAGGCTACTGGGTTCCAGGAGCTTAATTTTAGTATTATAGATTCTTTGCAAATTCACTGTGACTTAAATTGATTCTTCTGTTTCATACCTGAATTCTTTTTTGTGGTAATTTTCATAAACAAGTGTGCCTTGTGCCATCAGTGTAATATAGCATACAAGATCAATTATATCTTAGAATAAATGTACTACAAAGAAACATCATTTTCTTAAATTCTTTAAACAAACAGAGACAAGTGGATATATAGTCTTATTATTTTGACAACATATAATAATTCCTTCACTAAATATATTGTTTAAGTGTTTATTTTGAGCTTGTATTGTTGAAAATTATACTATAATTCATCTAAAAATCTTCTAAGTACATTTTTTGAGAATTTCTTACATGCATATAATATTTTTTATTAAATACACAATCTATTCCCTTTACTCCAATTTCTCCCTTTTTGCTCTACCACAATTTCCTCCCAATTGGATTGGTCTAATATCCAATTAAAAAGACAACTTGATATGTCCACTTGCAGTCTGTATGCACATGGCTATAAAACTGCCTACTAGAACATAGGTAGGCCTTCAGGGGCCACATTCCTTAGAAAACTTACTCTTCCTCCCTCAGCAATCATCTATTGCCAAAAAAAATTCTGAGCTATGGATAGGACTTCATGAGACCATCACCCATTTATGCTGGGACTTTGTTTGGTTTGATCTTGTGCAGGCAGTCATTGAAACTATGAGATTATGTATGCAGTGGCCCTGACATGCTGGCACACAGTGCTTTACTGCAGAAGTACACTCCCTATGGCTCTGACAATCTTCCTGTGCCATCTTCCATGATGATTCCTGAGACCTTCATGGGACAGTTTTGATAGAGACATCTTATTAAAAGGTGCCCACTCCATAGTTTCTTATTCTCTGTACCTTGAACAGTGTGGATCTCTATATTCATTTCTGTATACTGCAGAAAGACACTTCTCTGATAAAGTATGAGATTTGCATTTGTACAAAGATAGGGAGTTAGAGGACAGTGTAATACTATGACCATTTAGCAGAATAATAGTATTAGGTTTTCCCCTGGGGCCAATGACCTAGCAAGCCACCAGTTTTGGGCCCAGTTAACAATATCAGCCACGAGTTCTCACTTATAGATCAAGCTTTAAATCCAGTCAGAAAGTAATTGCTTATTCCCATAATATTTTTGCTACTGTTATTCCAGTGGACATATCTTGTCAGGCTAGTCTTACTGCAACTCACAAGCTTTCATAGCTGAATAAGATTACTGATTATTTTTCTCCCACTGTAGTGTAAATAGAACAGCTTGGTAGTATAAAAACTAAGTATGAGAAATAAAACATATGGGTCAGTACTTGCTTGATTCTCCATGTCTTATGACTCAGGTCTACAGTACCTTCAACAATAGGATATTGTCATCATAAGGCAACCAAGATGGATGGTATGGGCCTATTGAGTTTAGGAGAGTCTGTTGCACCACACTGACTATGAGCTCAAAAACTGGTATACCTTGTCCTGGGCTTTTTATTTGATATCCCATAATGTTTGGTAGAGACATTTTTCCTCATTATAGAGTGATTCCATTTAAACCCCTACTGCTTACGTACATGTAAATATTTTAGGAAGCTTCTACAGCAGTAGGTTTCCCCATGGCTATTTCAAAGTTCCTTGGAATTGGCTATCCCCACCCCTCATACTCCTTACTCTACATTACCATTCTATCTTCTACCCATTTAACCTTTCTTATTCCATTTTTCCCCTTTCCCCATTCATATGACCTGTCATCTTTCCCCTTGAAAACTTGCCTCTCCATTATGGCCAATTACCAGTTTATTGACTTTTAGTACAGTTTAAATATACATATAAAAAGTTTCAAATTTATTTTTTTTGCACATTTTAGTACACTAAATTTTATTTGTATTTTTTGCCATGTTTTACATGACATTTTCCCCCTTTTGACCCATTTATTTAGGAGTGTTCATTAATCTCAAAATATTTGGGATTCATAACTATTTGTGAAACTTTTCAGACAGAGACAGGACCTTTCCTGATCTCATTTCTGCTCCTGGGTCTCAGAAGCTGAGTGAGTTCTCTTGTGCCAGATATGGATTGACAACCAACCAAATCTTCTCCCATTTTTTTTAAACAACTGTATGTTCTTTCAGCCTCATGACTTTGCAGATAAAGTAGAAATTTTTCACTTTGGGGGAAGATTTTCCCACATTCTAGACGCTTAGATATTTTCTCCTTTACGTGAATTCTTTCATCATAACTCTGATGAAAGTTTTTCCCACACTGAGAACAGGAACAGGATTTCTCCCCTGCATGGATTCACTTGTGCTTATTAAGGTTGTTTTATGATTGAATCCTTGCCCACAATGACTACAGTCATAAAGCTTCTCACCAGTGTGAATCTTCTGGTGGGAATAAGGTAAGATCTTTCATGAAACTGCTTCCCACACAGGACATGTGCACAATGTCTTTGTTTTCTCTTCTTGAGAAAGTGCAGTAGTATTAATGTCCACATATTTTGAGAGATCTTCCAGGGGAACATTATGGCTTCTTAGTTTCCTCTGCTGTGGAATGGGTGTGTTTATTCTTTCTTCTTGGCATGCGGGAGGTGGCTCAGAAACCCATATCTGAAGCATCAATATCTGAAGCTTTCTCTCTACAATCTTGTTTCTGACGACTTTGCTCCCTGAGATTACTCTCACTGCCTGCCAGTGACATCATCTTCCCAACATGACTATGGTTTTCCTTTTCTGAGTTGGGTTGTGGAACAGGATCTGTGCTCACACATTCTTCTTGGGAGTGATATACATTCAAATCCGCAAAGACCATCCGTGCCTTAGAGTCAGCTTTAAAACACAGAAACACTGTCTCCGGTAGACATGTGGGAACATGGATGGTAATTTGCTTGGTTCTTAGAGTTTGTAGCTGACTAATATTACTGATGACTTTTGTCTCCCATCACTCCATGGCAATTTCTAACAATTGGAAAAGTATATAACATGGGTGCAATTTAGTTACATCTTTCTTTATACCTTGACAGTGAAGTATATGATGCCTTGAATAACATAGTCACTTCTCTAGGTCTGGTGGGAATCTAAGATTATTGAAAAGAGTCTGTATCATTTTTCGGTCCTCTGGGGTTTCCATGATGAGTTATCTTCTACCTAGGATAGGGAAGTTTGTATGTAATGTACTTCACCTAGGAATAGCATTATCTAGGCTTTAAGGCAACTATTCAATTCTGTTTGTATTTTTCTTTTGGGTTGCAAGATAGTAGATTTCCATGTGCCTTTTTCTAATCTGTCTCACATCCTCTTCTGCTAATCCACCAAACATTAATTAGCCATTTTCTTCAATTATATTACCCCTTTCTACTTTCAGTTAGTCTATGTTCTCTTTCCCCAAGCATCAGGGGGACCCCTTTCTCTGATGTCCCTTTCAGTTTCTTGGTACCCATAGTACTACAAGTTAAACTAGGGTAACTGGAACATCAAATCCACAGTGGAAATATGAAGCATTTGTACTTCTGTGTTTTTATTATCTCATTCACTTTATATATATTTTCCATTTCTGCCCATT
>LZPO01029051.1:5990-17207 GCA_001675575.1 Neotoma lepida
TCGCCTGAATACACCCTCTTGCTTTTGCATCAACTGGTCTGGAGTCTGAGTTCTTGGGGCGCCCTCCCGAGAAGGTAGTACCCTGAGTCTGGGGTTTATCACCTGGAACTTGGCTATTGACCCTCTGGATCAGAACTGCTGAGGGAACATGTTACAAAGGAACATGTTACAAAGACGTGTTTCATGGTCTCACCTTGGAGCAAACCAACTAACATCTTTTGGGTTCAGAGGTCTCCACTTTACACAAGCTTTCCAAGTATCTGAAACATAGTAGCTTTTGTACTTCTACCCCCTGAGTATGTCAGGTAAGAGCCCTGGTTGTATGTTCAGATTCTCAGATCCAGTAGTCAAGATGCGAGTGCCAGTACAACATCCTGGCTTAGGGGCTGCCAGGGATGAAGCATNTGATAAGCACTATCTCATCTGATATTCACAGTAACAGCTGTGAGATAGGATTATTACTGTTCCCATCTTTCAGATGAGAAACTTGAGATTTGGAGGTATTTAGTAACCACTGGGCGTCACAGCAATTAAAAAGTTGTGACGCCCAGAAGTTAAGAGTTCTTAAGAACTACACCACTTTAACTCACAACTTTGCAGAAAAATATGTTCTTTAAAGATAATCACTTACAAAGATGTTCCTAACTCACTACCATCTAACTGAAAGCAACTGCCTAAGCGTTACTTAGGTTAGTCATGGTTCAAGGCTATATACAGTGACTTTATCCTTAGATTATTTTTTGGCACTGAAATAATCAAAACTCCAATGTTCATNCTTCATCAGTCTACTCACTAATCATACAGTTTGTCAGAACTTGAGGCAACAGACACGGTCTCTGCCTTCACTAGATTTACAGCTTTGAAAATGGGATGAGCTTGGTGCAAATGGTCCCAAGTCAACTTGAACCGCCAGGGGAGGCCTGAGGGAGAGAAAGTGGTTCATTTTCCTGGCAGAAGGGAAGGAGGGTGAGGTCTGGAAACTTTTAGATATTTTAGTACTTTGCCATTGGCTAGTGTAAGGAATTCAGATTTCAAAGAAGATGGCATTTTTACTTATACAATTTTATTTTAAAAGAGGCAGACTAAGCTTCTTGTATATTTTCAACTGATAAAACTTTATCTGGTTCATTCTTTCCAACTGGGTTTTTTTCCTGGCCAAATTTCTGGGTACAAAGCCAACTAAGTTGTTATGTTTATTCATTTTTACAGAGAGCAGCCGGCCGAGAGTCTATTCTTGAAGAGGGTGCCTAATAAATTTATCAGCAGTACTTTATTCCACCCAATAAAATTATTCTACAGTGACATATTGACTATCCTTTACTTTGTTTTCATCTGTCTCAATTACTCAAAATGCTATTATTAGTTTAACACTTTTTTATATCATAAGAGAAATTTACAAGTTGAAGATAATTGGAGACACATTGGGTAATCTAGGCTATGGTACTTTCCTTTNTGTAAGAGAAGATAATTTTAGATGTATGTAAATTATGCATATTAATGGCAGAAGTTACTGAGGACAATGAGATTCTACAGAAAATTAAGTTTTAGAATGTCATAGTATGGGCCTACAAGATGGGTCAATTGNTAAAGGTGCTTGCTACTAAGGTTGAGGACCTGAGTTCAAACCCTGGAACACACATGGTATAAGTATCAATTGCCCAGAGTCCTGGGGAAGGCGCTATGTCTGGCATGGCATATCTGAGGGAAAAGAATCTCATACACCATGCTCTTATGTCTGTTAACTTTATTCCTCTAAGACAAAACTCTATCTATACAGCTTCAGTTCNATCCTGGCACTCAGGGCAGGAATAAATCTAGGCACACCGAGCTCTTTGTCTGTCTACTTTATTTATCAGGGATGAAATCCTAGCTACATAGCTTCAGTTCTGTCCTGACACTCAGTTCCTCNTTGTCCCCTCTTTTACTGTCCCCTCATAGTCCCAGTAACAATTAAGCCCTTATTCTTTCAGCCTCATCCTCGTCTCCTGTTCCTTCATCCTCCATCTCTCCTTGCTCCCTACTTCTGGCCCTGAGAAACTCTACAAGAGATCTGCCTTACTCTCTACAGAATCTCTGTGTTCTTTCCTTCTGCCTGGCCATGGGGTTCTGTCCACCTCTACAGAAAATGCCTGTTCCTCCTTCACCTTGCCAAGTGGCTCTCCACCTTGCCTTCCACTACATTTCAGGCAATGAATAGCTAGAATTAGACATGTATTCTTTCTTTACATTGAATTATTATCAGATTTGTGATCCATTATTTAGGTTATTTAGGTTATGTGCTGTTTGCTTAGAACTCTTATTTTTCACATCATTACAGTATTTTTGGAACATTTGAAAAATTGAAGAAAAAGGACAAATGAAATATCACTTAATTCCACCATATAGAGATAACTATTCTTCACAATTTAATGCATTCCCTTCCATCCTAATCAGAGACTTTTATTTTATAATTTGGAACAGACTGTATATACAAGTTTGTCTCTTTGGGAGTGAGTATTTTCAGTTACATTACATCATAAGGATTCCCCAGTTTAAAATTATTAAAACATCTTTAAGAACAATATAATAAATATCTATTTGATATGAAAACTGTATATGGACTTTCCTTACTTATGTAATAATTCTTTACATTTAAATATTTAAGATTATGTTTCTCTTTTTCTTTTTATGCCATTATGATTAACACTTTGTGCATAGATCTTGGTCTGAGATTCTATTTCCAACAACAGATGGACAGACTGACAGAAGACTATTGGGTCAGCAGGGGTATTTCTGATGAAAGGTTCTTATAATATATTATCTTAGAGGACTTTTGTCACTATTGCTCACTGTCACTGTGTGAACATCTGCTTTGCTGCACACTTACCAGTACTAAGATTTACTTTTTAAAATAAATCATGCCTTTGAGTCCTAGTAAGTTACCATACTTTGTCTTGTTGACTAGACATCTATATGTTCATTTTCTTTGAATTTTATTTATTTATTTATTTATTTATTTATTTATTTATTTATTTATTTATTTATTTATTTTTTTCGAGACAGGGTTTCTCTGTGTAGCTTTGCGCCTTTCCTGGAACTCACTCAGTAGCCCAGGCTGGCCTCGAACTCACAGAGATCCGCCTGCCTCTGCCTCCAGAGTGCTGGGATTAAAGGCNTGTGCCACCACTGCCTGGCTTTCTTTGAATTTTAAAACTATTCTTAGCTGTTCTTTTTGGAAATAACATGCATCTCAATATCTATAATTTTGCTTCTGCTTCATCATTGACTATTTCACTGTTCTGAACTCTTCTTACCTTACCCGGAACCATGGCAGGAATTCCGACAAGCCTGTGTTCCAAGTTCTTCCTCTGTGCCTTATTCTGCAATCCAATNCCCCAAAATACTTTTGAAAGTAAAGTTGTCCCAGTGAAGTGCCTACAGTAGTTCCCAGTTTTTCACCAGCTAAATGTGATGAGGAGGGTTCATTATATTATTGGATATTTCCTCATGAGTCTAGTTGACCAACTTACGTTATTGCTAAGTAGAATCTAAATGAGGTTAAGTTTTTATACGTTGGTACTTCTANATATAATGCACAGGCAGACACAAGACAAAATACTAGAACATAAGATAATGAAAGATTTTAGAGCCTTTTCCAATTTTCAACATTTGTCAAGAGAAAATTCCCCAAAGAGTTCAATGAATTACTCATGGTCAGAGAGCTCAATGACAGAACTGAGACTAGAAAGAAAGTTTTCTGAGTCCCAGTTCATTGGCTTTTAGAGAGTAANAAAAATCATTTTTATAATTTAAAGAATCGAAGCAGCTAGGAAGAAAGTTTAATTTTAATTTGTTTCTACGTTTAAAAGATTGTTAAAANCCATGCCACACAGAAGGTCTGAGTGTTCTTATAACACAAATATTATATACTTCTCATAAATCAATCAAATTTGTCATTAAATTTTCCATAAAACTTGCACATCAACAAATGACCCAGTTCATACTTCGCTTTTTCCTTGTTATTCTGCATTGTTTTAGGTAACCTATTTTGCTATGACAAAAGCTAGGCATTTTTATTCTAGCATGTTGCAGATTGTTATTCAGATTCTTGGTAATATTAATAAAAAAGATCATTTTCTAAGAAGATTCATATATATATATCATTTCTACTTAGTATATCTAGAGATTTTTAAAGGCTTAGTCTTAAAAATAAACAATGAGAGCCACTTTAAATTGCTTCCATTTAAATGGTAAACAACATGAACTATTTTGGAAGGGTCACAGGCTAACAGCCATTTAATATGATACAATTATTGCTAGTTAATTACTACCTCACATTCAAGAAAACTTAACAGCAGTTACTGATTTGAGAACAGGCTTTGCCAACTATACTTGTTATTTGAGGGGCAGGGGTACAGGAAGAAAGGGGCAGCTATGCAAAGAGTTANGAAGGGACAAAGTTGAAGGGGCGGATGACCTTCTAGCCATTGATTATAAATGAGTCAATCACAGAGTATGTGTTTGCTTAACAAAAGAAATAACAATTAAAGAGTATTTTTTAATTATATGATGGTAAAATAGTTTATAAAATTCAAGTTTTAAAGAAAAGAGAGTCAATAGCAAAGGAAGAATCTAAAGAAATCTAAGCTATTTTTTCTTTCTTTCTGTGTGAACAGATAAACATAACAAACTCAACTCATTCATTAAACACCTAACCTGTATTAGAAGCTCTCTCGTATCCCAAATACACGACCCAACCTTTTCTGATTATCCTCTCTACTGATAAAAATTAATATTCTATACATGACATAGTGTACAGCAGCAGCAAAAACAACAACAACAATGAAGAGAATTAGGGAGAGAAGAGCAATGAAGAAAGAGTGTCTGGAATTTCTTACTTTGTGCAGTGTACAACTTCAACAAATATGATAGCTAAAAATAGACTTGGATTTTTTTTTTTTTAGAAAAATAACAGTAATTGTTACTTGAACAATACATTATGTTTAAAAATCAGAAAATTGTTAAGACTGATAGCAAATAAAGCAAACTAGTTATAGTTCAAGAGAAAGAAATGGAAGGAGAGAGAGAGAATAAACCAAGGAGTCATTAAAGTACAGACAAACAAAAATATGAAACAACCTTTTTGAGGTAAGGCCAGATATNTTCTTTATAAAACTAGAAATTACTTATTTCATGCTATTTATTAAAAATAAATATCCACAAATTTAAAAACAAAACCTCACCATAATATAATAGTTCAAAGACACTTGTTTTACAGTAGGGAAAACAGGATTCAAATATTTATATTTGCTTGTTAAAATTTTTTTTCTTAAGTGTAATTTATTTAGCCTATTTTTCTCAATTTTCTACTGTATAGAATGGAAATAATAACAACAGAAAATGAAATATGATTATATGCTAAATATAACTTAGCATTAAATAATATTTGTAATTTTCATTATTATTATTAAATGACGTGTAAAAAAAAAAGTGAGGCCCTGTCACAGTAAATAAGGTGGAGAACAATGGAAGCAGATGCTTGCTGTTGACCTCTGACCTCTGCATACACAGACCAGCATACCTGAACATGTGAGTGCACATACACAAAAGGTATGATATTGCTTGGCTTGAGAATGAAGTTTAGTGATACAGTACTTACCATGTATGAAGCTCTCAGCTTTATCAATAGCACTTCAAATAAATAAGCACATATGTAAATAAAATTATAAATAATGATAAAGTAATATTACAAATACATAAAATATAAATTAATTACATATTTACATGCATAAAAGGAGGTATAAAACTAAAAAAAACCCTGTTTTCTAAGATGTACTGCCAACAAAATATTCAGTATAATATAAAATAAGGAAAACAAAGGGGCACAGATTTAAAAAGATGATTACTTATATAAAGAAATGAAATCAGTGAATAAAAACAGTGCGAAAGCCACAGGCATGCTGACATGAAATGACCACCTGGCTGGAAGCACATCTCTTGGGACTGATGGAGTTGAAGATGCACACAAGAAGTGGACCGGATCCTGCCTTACTACAAGCAGGGTGCCAAATGTTTGTCCAATTGTCATCTAATTATCAAATAGGACTCTAACCCCTGTGAGGAGGAGATGAAGACATAGCCTTATGATAAAGTATTCCTTCAGAGAAGACACTGACTCTCACTGTAAAGATGGGTTTGGGTGGCAGGAACTCAAGGATCCAGAAAGAGGGATCTGCAAAGTCTCCATCCACACATTTGTAAACAAACGGGGAGGTGGGGGAAGGGCTGTCTCTTATACACATCTAGATGTGTATAAGAGACAGATTCTAAAGTGCATCAGGAAAGCTAATGCCAAGGAGAACAACCAATAAAATCAATTACCTCAGTTCAGATGAAATTTATCATAAAGAATAGTATTACAATGACCTTTGTTGTGTGATATTTTGTTTGTGTTCTGACAAATAAAGCTTGTCTGGAGAACAGAGCTAGCCACTAGTCAACCTTAGAGGTCTGGAGGTTTGTACAGATAGGAGACAGGAAGTGGTAAAGCAGGCAGAGACAGGATCTCAGCCCTTTTGGTTGGAGGATTCAAAGAGGTAAGAAGTATCAGGTTGCTGCTGCTCTGTTTCTCTGATCTTTCAGCTTTTACCCTGATATCTGAATTCTAGTTTTTATTGATAAGACTAATTAGCATCATGCTTCAGACCTTAACATAAATATGCTGAGGTGTTAAATATAATGTAAAATGTATAAGGAAACAATAAAGTATTAAATAAAAAAAAGAAAAAATATGAATAAGTGAATAATATGAAAATCAATCAAAATATTGAAAACTTTAAGCCANGTCCACCAATTAACAAGTACTTTATACAGCNACCGTTTCANTGAATCATGAGCAAAATTTTCTGTTTACTTCCATCCACATGGAGAATCTTAGGCTTTCTTAAGTGAGTGACTAGAAGCATATGCTTTTGATACAGACCAATGCTCCCAACAAACAAAGGCCTCCATCTAGGTTTCCCAGCAGATGAAGAGGGGTTTGCATTGCCAAGCGCTTCTCTGATCTGAATCAACAGGTGATTTGGCACCAGTGCTGTTATTTGCTCACGAGTCTCACCTTGGCTTTCAGAAAATAAGAGACAATACCTTTTCAATGCTGCATTGCAAGCTGGCCATATGGAAAGCAAGGTTTCATTTCAGCCAATTCTCCTTCTCTCACAACGAGGAAGAAAACTACTATCTATTACTGCTACTCTCATCACCAGCTATGGTACAGATGTTTTGGAGATGCAAAAACAGAAAGGAAACAACGGCAACAAAAAACGCCTAAAAAATAAGTTTTGCATAATAATGAGTATATATACTCATCATAACTACAAAAAGGTAAATGCATACTTCCTTTATCTTTTATATCCTTTATACACAGAGAACCCAAACAAACAAAAACACTGATGTTTTGACTTAGTTTTGCTGATGCTAACAGTTACAAGGATCAACTCAAACATGGCTAAAAGTGGAAATATAAAATAGATTTTTTTTTAAGGAATGAGAGACTATGACCTACTTAAGTGAATAGTTACTAAAGGAACATACCCATTTAAAGTATGTTTTCTGGTATAAGATGGGAATAGAGTGCTTCTGTGAACTCTACTAAGTAGGAGGAAAAGTTAATGGAAATAAAGTTTTTTTTATACTACACAGAGAAAGTAGAACTTGTAAATAAAGATGTTCAGACTGCTCATGTATGTTCCTTAGGTAGCACAGCTTGTATGAAGTCCCAGTTATCACACTAGCAAATGCCCTGTTCCATTTAAGCACAATGATGCATATAATTAAAAGGAAACTTTCTGTTTAAAATAAAACCGTAAAAATACATAATCTCTGAGGGGGACTGCCTAGACTAAAATTTTGATCTTTGCTTAGGGCCTTGTTTTGCTCACAGTCTTGTGTGCATGGTTCACTTTATTAAATATCTTTGGGCCCTAGCATCTACAAACACACCCTAAGTGGGAGTGAGACATAAAGTCATCCTAATAAAAAACTTTTTTTTTTTGCTAAATAATAAATTATTTGCTAAAATAATCAGATAGGTAAATGCATAGTAAAACAAGTACACACATACACTAGTGAGTTCTTTCTCTGAATTGGAAGAAAACATTCCTTTCTCTTCCTCCATCTTCCCTCCCTCCCCCTCTCCTATTATCCATCTATTCTCTAATGCATATTTAAAAAGAAGAGTTCCCATAAAAAGATTTTTATTATTTTCTGAATTAAATACAACATATCATTTCTCTGCCATTTAAGTTCTATTAAGAAAGAAAACACAAAATCATTATGGAAATCCTATTAACTTTTAAAAAGAAACAAAAAGTGAAACTCCATTTAAAATTCAAATTTTCATTCACATATTTTCTTTCAGGAACTTTGAATTACTGCTTCAGTCTATCCTCACTTCCTTTTCCAGGGACAATATCATGAATTCTACAAAGAAAGGACCCTCTCTTCACATCTTCACACCCACCTGTCTTCTGAGGTAGGAGGTCCACAAAGCAGAGATATCGATTACAGCAGGAGATATTTGGGTGAGATCAAAACAATTCTCCTGGGAGACAGCTCTGTGCTCAATTTTCCAAGTCTAAAAGAAAGTTATGGCCTACCATGATGTTGGCTAGGAATTTGGTTCTCATGGTTGAACAATATAACCGTTTTACATAAGACTTTTGAAAATAAAAGCACCCGTGGCATCAGCCAGAAAATAAGCCAGAGAATGGAAGTCTTTCATGTAAATATTTAAACCACAGCAAACACTATCAATGTCCCGTTAATACACCTAGAAGCCTAAATGGAATACAAGGCACCTGACACCTTGGTGAATAAGAGAAGCTCAGTTATTTGAATAAAGGAACAGTCTNAGGGCAAATGTGCCATTGTCCCAAGTGCTGATATCCTGTGGCACCAACAAAGCAGAACCCTTGGGACCAGGGGATAGGCAGGGCTCTTACTACAGGCTCCAGAAAGGCTCTGTGTGTAGACAGGTCTGAGTCTACTTGACAGGAACCATTAAGGGTGGGTTCCCAAGAGGAGGAGGGCTCTTCAAACAGACAAGATTGGAGGCTGTGCAGTGTATGAGCACTCCCTGCTGGTAGCTTATGTTGTAAATGAATTGGTGATGGCTTGGAGGGCTACATGAGTTTTCTGTGGGAAGGCTAAAAGAAGTACAGTAAGATAGTATGTTTTAGGAGACATGAGTGTGGCTCTGCTTAGGTAAACACCTGTAGATATACACTGAATAAGAAAGAGGTTAGGGGAGGTTATTAATAGAAAGAACTCAAAAGTGGCAAATACTATGTGTAAAAGCTGGCATATAACAGTTTCCACTTACATTTTCTAAACATGAACATTCTATAAAGCATACACTTGTGTGTGCACAAATATGTGGGTGGAGAGAGAATGCAAGAGACAGTGAATTTACTTTTCTTCAGTACACTTAACACTCAGAAGAGCAATCCTTGGGAACAGTTCAAATGTGGTCATAATATTAATGTTCTACTAGGAAACATCTTCCATAACTCTCATGGAGCTGTCTGCTACGTTCACAATACCATCATACCTAAGTCCCAGACAGGCAGTCTTTGTTAATCTGCACAGGCCTGTGGCAACAACCCTGATATCTTGCTGGTGCTCTGATCTGTTAGGGTTCTTCTTTATGATAAAGTGAAGGTCAAAATGGCAGCCTGCTAAAAGCAGCAGTATTTCAATTGCAGTTATAACCTGCTTGTCATCAACTTGTTAATGCAATAGTCAAACATTTCTTTCACATGCACAGTATCAGCTAACTTCAGATACAGGAGCTAGAGCTGGAAGATGCTGCAGATGCCTTAGCTTGGAGGAAGGCTTAGGAGCCAAAACGTCAGCAGGGCCTGTTTGTTCCATACTTTCCATCGGGCTCTGTGAACGAAATGTTAGATTACTGCAATGACAAGTTTGTGACAAGCAAGTCATTTGTGCAACTGGTGCGCTCCTGTTTTTATCTGTTTACCATGCAGACTTGTGAATGCCATTTCAAGCACTTACAGGATTTCTGGCTCCCATTAAGGGGAAATGGTTCCTCCATGTTTAGAATTTTCTGCCTCAAAGAGAATTACTAAGCAATTATTTATCCCTGTGGTCACAGTGTCACACAAAAGCACAGGAGTTGTTTTGTNGGACTCTGAATCATGAAATGGAGTCTGGAGGATGGGATAGCTTGGAACATCAGAAATTTCTCATCTAGTTTATTGGAATGACTACAAAGCAAGCCTGTGAGAGTCAATAAAATTGTGGCCAGCTTGAAATACCTTGCTCCTTTGCTCTGGGATCATATATCAAGGCCATATGCTTCAAGGCACATAAACTCACTGGTAACAAGTAGACCCTGAGACACCAAGGCCTGGCTCTGCTGCAGACANTGACATGTGATCTAACATACGATAGTTTTGGTGACAAGGAGAGCTTTGGCTGTTGAGCAGGGAATTTCCAGGGCCTTCCTCCTGTTTGCCACAGGTGACTGGAGGACCAGCACAGCACTAGAAAATAGTTTGTCTGTGTGATAGAAAAGCAGTATCATAATATGAAAGTTACACTGGGGATCATCCTTGTGCTGCTGGTTTCAGAGTAAATGGACCCCTGGCCGACTTAGACTCCAGAATTCTAGATCTTCTCATAAAAGTTTCAACATTCCCCACCTGAGGCTTCCCAGTGACTTTCAGCAAGTCATCTTAGTTTCCCATGAAGAGGCTGGTGATAATACTAGAGTCCCCAGCCCCTACTCCCCTTACATGCTATCCTCAGTGGTAGTACTACCCTTTAGAACTCCGGAATAAGGACATTACTCTCTAAATGTCATGTAGTCTATGAGTTGGTATTGAACTTATAAATAATGGTGAGTGTAACTCTTAAAGAACATAGTAACAGATTTTCAAGGAGAGACAGTATCTGGGGAAGGAGGTCAAAGGTGGAACACACGCTTAGACTAGCTACAAAACAGTAGAAGAAAATAATAGTGACCTCTGTTGGACAAACCATTTATTGTTGGGGCAGGAGAGAGAGATGGTTCAATGATTAAGAGCATGGACTGCTCTCACAATGGACCTGAGTTTGGATCCTACCACACATATTTGGTGGCTTACAACTACTTGTAACTCTAGTTCCAGGGAATCCAATATAATCCTCTGGCTTCTGTGGGCACCTGCACACACA
>LZPO01029052.1:4777-17181 GCA_001675575.1 Neotoma lepida
TGGATTTATGTTGAGGTCTTTGATCCACTTGGACTTGAGTTTTGTACATGGAGACAGATATGGATCTATTTGCAATCTTCTACATGTTGACATCCAGTTATTAATTATTCTTTCAAGGTTTGCAAAGAATTGTGTTGGAATTCTGTTGAGGATTGCATTTAATTTGTAGATTGCTTTTGATTTGATGGCCCTTTTTACTGTGTTAATCCTACCAGTCCATGAGTTTTGGATATCTTTTCATCTTCTGATATCTTCCTCAATTTCTTTCTTCAATATCTTAAAGTTTTATCATGTAACTCTTTTTATTTTATATTATTTGAGACTATTTTGAAAGGTGTTGTTTCCCTGATTTCTTTCTTAATCTGTCATTTGTATCCAGAAAGGGTACTGATTTTTGTGAGTTAATTTAGTAGCCAGATACTTTGTTGAAAGTGTTTATCAGCTGTAGGAGTTCCCTGGTGGAATTTTTAAGGTCACTTATGTATACAATCATATCATCTGCAAATAAAGATACTTTAAATTCTTTCTTTCTACTTTTTATCCACTTGATCCCCTTCAGTTGTCTTATTGCTCTAGCTATAACTTCAAGTACTATATTGAAAAGCTATGGAGAGAGTGAATCTTGTTCCTGATTTTAGTGAAATTGCTCTGAGTGTCTTTCCATTAAATTTGATGTTGGCTATAGGCTTGTTCTAAGTTGTCTTTATTATGTTTAAGTATGTCCTTCATGTCCCTAATTTCTCCTTAATTTTTATCATGAAGGGGTGTTGGATTTTGTCAAAGGCTTTTTTGGCATCTAGTGAGATGATCGTGTGCTCTTTTTCTTTCAGTTTGTTTCTATGGTGGATTACATTGACTGATTTTCCTATGTTGAACCATTCCTGCATCTCTGCGATGAAGCCTACTTGAGACTGTTGGATGATCTTTTTGATGTGTTCTCTGATTCAGGTTGCTTACATTTTATTGAGTATTTTGGCATCTATGTTCTTGAGGGAAATTGGTCTGTAATTCTTCTCTTTCTTTGTTGAATCTTTTTGTGGTTAGAGTCAGAGTGACTGTGGTCTCATAAAATGAATTTGGCAATGTTCCTTCTGGTTCTATTTTGTGGAATAATTTGAGGACTAGTGGCATTAACTCTTCTTTGAAAGTCTGATAGAATTCTGTATTAAAACTATCTGGCCCAGGGAGTTATTTATTTATTTTGGTTGGGAGACTTTTAATGACTGCTTCTATTTCCTTAGGGGTTAAAGGTCTACTTAAATTGTTTATCTGATCTTGATTTAACTTTGGTAAGTGGTATCTATGGAGGGAAATTATCTATTTCTTTTAGATTTTCCAATATTGTGGAGTACAAGTTTTCAAAGTATGACCTAATGATTCTTTGGATTTCCTCAATGTTTGTTATGTCCCCCCTTTCCTTTCTGATTTTGTTAATTTGGATATTCTCTCTGTGTCTTTTAGTTAGTTTGGATATTTTTCTGTCTTTCTGATTTTCTCAAAGGATTAACTCTTTGTTTCATTGATTCTTTGTATCATTCTCTTTGTNTCTATTTTACTGATTTCAGCCCTCTGATTATTTCCTGCCTTCTACTCCTCTTGGTTGTGTTTGCTTCTTTTTGTTCTGGATCTTTCAGGTGCTATTAAGTTGTTAATATGAGATCTTTCCACTTTCCTTATGAAGGCATTTAGTGTTGTGAACTTTTCTCTTAGCACCACTTTCATTGTGTTCTATAAGTTTGGGTATGTTGCGCATTCGTTTTCATTGAATTCTAGAAAGTCTTCAATTTCTTTCCTTATTTCTGCCTTGACACAGTAGTCATTCAATAGAGAGTTCAGTTTCCACAAGTTTGTAGAGTTTCTGTTTCTGAGATTCAGCTTTAATCCATGGTGGTCTGATAGCATGTAAGAGATTATTTCAATTTTCTTGTGTCTGATGAGACTTCTTTGTTATGTAGCCAGTTTTGTAGAAAGTTCCATGAGGTGCTGAGAAGAAGGTATATTCTTTTGTGTTTGTGAGAAACGTATTGTAGATAATGGTTAGGTCTATTTAATTCATAACATCTGTTAGCTCCATTATTTCTCTGTTGAGTTTTTGTCTGGATGATCTGCCCATTAGTGAGAGTGGGATATTGAAGTCTCTCATTATCACTGTATGAGGGTCAATGTTTGATTTAAACTCTAGTAGTGGTTCCTTTACAAATGTGAGTACCCTTGCATTTGGGGCATAGATGTTAAGACTTGAAAGATCATCTTTGTGGATATTTCCTTTGATGTGTATGTAGTGTTCTTTCCCAATCTTTTTATTAATTTTGGTTTGAAGTCTATTTTGTTAGATATTAAAATGGCTACACCAGGTTTCTTCTTGGAGCCATTTGCTTGGAAAATTTTTTTTCAGCTCTACTTTGAAGTAATGTCTATCTTTGATGTTGAAGTGTGTTTCTTNTATACAACAGAAGGATGGATCCTGTTTTTGCATACATTCTCTTAGTCTTTTTATTGGGGAATTTAGCCTATTGATATTGAAATTATTCCTGCTTTTTTGTTGTTGTTGTTGATTGTGTGTGTGTTTCCTTTCTATTGGTTTTTCTGGTGTGTGTGTGTTTCCTTTCTATTGGTTTTTCTGGTGTGAAATTCTTTACTTTCTGTGTTTTCATAGGTTTAGTTAACCTCCTTGGCTTGGAGGTTACTACCTTCTGTAGGGCTGGATTTGGGGATAGATATTGTGTAAATTTGACTTTATCATGAAATATCTTGTTTTCTCCATCTATGGTGACTGAAAGTTTTGCTGGGTATAGTAGTCTGGGCTGGCATCTGTGGTCTCTTAGAGTCTACAAGATATCTGTTCTTGCCCTTCTTAGAATTTCCATTAAGAAATCACGTGTAATCCTANTAGGTCTGCCTTTATATGTTAGTCAGCCTTTTCCCCCTTCAGCTTTTAGTATTCTTTGTTTTGTATGTTTAATCTTTTGATTATTATGTGGCTAGGGAACTTTCTTTTCTGATCCAATCTATTTGATGTTCTGCAAGTTTCTTGTGCCTTTACAGGCATGTCCTTCTTTAGGTTGGGAACATTTTCTTCTATGATTTTGTTTTTGAATATTTTCTGGGTCTTTGAGCTGGAATTTTTCTTCTTCTGTTCCTGTTATTCTTAGGTTTGGTTTTTTCATAGTGTCCCAGGTTTCCTGGTGTTTTGTACCAGGAGTATTGTAGATTTAACATTTTCTTTGACCCGTATATCTATTTCTNCTATCCTATCTTCAATGCCTAAGAGTCTCTCTTTCATTTCTTGTATTCTGTTGGTGATGCTGGGGTCTGTAGTTCCTGTTCACTTACCTAGATTTTCCATTTCCGGAATTACCTCAGTTTGCGTTTTCTTTATTGTTTCTATTTCCATTTTCAGGTCTTCAACAGTTTTATTTATTTCCTTCAAGTGTTTGCTCATTTTGTTTTGTTTTATTTTGTTGTTGTTGTTGACCTTCTTTAAGGGATTTATTCATTTCCTCCAATATTTTTGTTTGTCTTTTCCTTAAACTTTTAAAGGGATTTATTCATTTCTTCTTTAAGAACCTCTACCATCTTCATAAAGTTGATTTTCAGGTTGTTTTTGTGTGTTTCATCTGTATTGGAAAATTCAGGGCTTGTTGTAGTAGGATAGCTGGGCTTTGATGGTGACATATTGCCTTGGTTGTTGTTGATTATATTCTTATGCTGGCTTCTAGGCATCTGGGTTTGGGATGATTATAGGTCCTAGGTTCTGATTTCTGACTTTGTCTTTATTGGATGGGTGTTTTGTTTTTTGGATTCTTTTTTTCTCTGGACTTCTTGTTGGTGTGGCACGTGAGCAGATGGTCTCTACTTGATCTGGGAGCTGGAGTTCTGGTTGCCAATCTGGACTCTGATTGAGCAGGGGCCTCTACCAGAGTTGGGGGCTGGGATACAATTAACAAGGAAGGGAGGAGGCGTTGAGGGTAGGGTAGGTAGGCACTGAAAGAATGGGGCCAGTCTGCTGGAGGGTAGCCTACCTGGAGTTCTAGTGGCTGGCATGGCTTCTGGTCAAGCAGAAGGCCTCCTCTAGAGTTCAGTTTATGAATTCTTCAGCTCTACTTGGGCTACCAGAAACTGACAAAGATGTATATTTAACCATTTATTTTGTTAACTTTGCTAAGCTTCAGCAATTTAAAATAATCTGAGCCATATAAAAAGCTGTAATACTTTATAAAAGTACACTATGAAAGGATAAAAAAAATTAGGTTTCTAATCTCTCTCAGTCTACTTATGGCCTAAAGTTATTTATTTATTTATTTTATTATTTTTGGTTTTTCGAGACAGGGTTTCTCTGTGTAGCTTTGCGCCTTTCCTGGAACTCACTTGGTAGCCCAGGCTGGCCTCGAACTCATAGAGATCCGCCTGCCTCTGCCTCCCGAGTGCTGGGATTAAAGGCGTGCGCCACCACCGCCCGGCCTAAAGTTATTTTTATACTAAAGGATTTGCAGTTAAAAAATATGAGTTTTAAGGCTCAAATTTAACAAATAAAATTATAAAATCCTAATCTCGGTAACTTGTTTTAAATTGTTAAAGATAATTAAAGCATTCAAGTTACTGGCCAGTCACTTTATGATTAAATTATTTAATTTATTCAGAGCTATGTTTCTAGCTATGCTAAGTACAAAGTTATTTAGAGGTGCCCTTTAGCCTTCTGAATATGATGTCAAAGTTAAGCCCAGAGCAAGTAATTAAAAACAAGCAAAATTTGTTTAATGTAAAATAACGTGATGTTGACACTATCTTGTGTCAAAATCAGACACAAAGTAATGGCCTTCAAGCTTCTAAGAGAGTTCTGCTGAATATGGCATTTAAGATGTTTGATGGAAGGGAGGAGCAGGAAAAGACTTCCCATGATAAGCAGAAATGCCTGCTTCTGGCTAAAGCCTTGAGACCATGACCAAAAGAGACAGGACATTAGCAAGGTTTCTCAAATTAAAGCTCTCAAATTTGGATAATCAACAAGCAGCATGTCCATCTTTTGTAACCAAAGTTATTGTAAAGTCAGTCTATTTTTAAGGTAAAAGTTGACTTTCAAACTTTAACCAGATGAAGCATGAAAAGATTGTGTGTATCAAAGCATCTCTGTGGTTTTTAATTTATTTACTTGATATGAAACAGGAAAATGTATTCAATTAATTTTTATAAAAAAGTCAACTGGAGGGGATTAGGCTTGTTTCCAGCATGTCAACATGGGCCACTGGGTGAAGAACTGCCCCCATGGATTGCCCACCATCAGGACCTTGTCCAGACTGTGGATAGATAGCACACTGGATGGTTGTCTACCCTCTCTGCCTTGTCAGTTCAGGTCAGTTACTCAAAGTTCTTTCTCCACAGGAAACTCTCTCAGATCTTCTGGGCCCAGTAGCTCAAGGCTAATGCTGTCCTGGGACATCTGCCCTGAACAAAGCTATCAGATTACCACAGAGGAGCCTAGGCTGACTGTCCAGGTAGTGGGTAGGTCTCTGCCGTTTTTAATTAGTATGAAGGCCACTTGGTCTATTTTGCCTACTCACTGTAGTGGGTAGCTGTTCCAGCTTTGACCTGGAAGCACTACCTCTACTGAGGCTTCTGGTAATGGCCACATCTACCTATGACCTGCCCCTGGGGTGTGGCTGAGACCAGAGATCCNGACGTGCTGGCCCTCTTGGTTCCTCATGATCCTGGATGCTGGACTGCAGGTCGAGTCAGAGTTCTCCAGAGAACCCCACTGGACTGCACCTCACCTCTCCAGGATCCTGTAACCAACCCCTTTACTGGCTGTAAGTTACCCCCAAATAAACCTCCTTTTAACTACATGGAGTTGCCTTGTTAAATCCCACTTTAACTCACTCAGGTAAAACTTGCAGTTCTCAGATCTCTGTGATCAGTGTTGAAGGCCAGCCCCACCAGTCTACAGCTACAGGCCCACTTCTCTGTTACCTTTGGGGACAGCCGATCACTCCCTCCTTCCTCATTATGCCTAATTGCATAACCCCATTATTAGGCAGAGACATCATAGCTAAATTATATCTTTTTCTGTTCTTTAATCCAACTCCTTCTATAATTTTCCTTCTTTTCCTAGCCTTTGAGGACCAATCTCCTCCAGTTTAGATTTCTTCTAAAAACAAATTTAATATACTTTCCTATTTCATATCAGGTAAATAAATTAAAAACCACAGAAATGCTTTGACAGANGCAATCTTTTGGTGCTTCATCTGGTTAAAGTTAAAAGGTCTATTTCACCTCAAAAACATTCCAGCTTTGCAATAACTTTGGGTGCAAAAGGATAGACATGCTGCTTTCTGATGATACAAATTTGAAGGATTTAAAGAAAAGTTTAAATTACTCAAGCCTGTTAATAAAAAAGCTTCAAAACTGAAGCTCAGTTATCTGTCAGCCTAAATTGATTATAAAAATACAAAATCTGATGAGACATGNAATTGTTTCAAGTGTAAAAGCCAGGCCTTGCTTTTCCNTAGAGATAGGAGGCTTCCTACTGAAAAAGGTAAACTCACAAACAGCTTTCAATGAAACCACAAAGAAAACTACCATGCTACTATTACTGACTTAAAATTTTCTATTTTACTATTCTTTGGTGCTCCTCCAAGCGTGATTTTAAAAGACTCACTTTTTCAATAATCAAACATCTGTACCTCAGGGTAAATTATTGTCAATACCTGAACTCTTTGGCCACAGCCACAGTACCTCTTCTAGCTGAGCTGCCTCCCAATCCATCCCTATATAATCCAGTGAGCTTTTACAGCTGGCTGCCCTTCTCTGCTGTCTGAGGTAGCCAGACAGTTNGCTTTTATTACAGTTCTTTATATCCACAGAGAATGGCTGTGTTCAGGGGTTTCTTGTTGTGCCTGCTAATATTTTGTTCTTCAAGGTGTGGTTGGTCAGTGGTGGACAAAAGCAGCAGGATTATGACCCTTCTGAAGTTTGGAGGGAGGCTGCGTCTACAAGTTTCTTGAACTGCAGTGGTTACAACATCTTGCATCTTACATACTCTTTACTTGATTCTGAGTTGCTCTAAGGGAAACATGTTGTTTGTTTGTTTGTTTGTTTGTTTGTTTGTTTGTAAAGCCACTTATTGCATCCAACAGCAAAAGAGAAATCAATGTGGAAACTGTTTAAATTTGCCTAAATGCTTCCATGGTAGATGTTTGATCTCCATCAAACTCCACTATTTGAGGCGTGGGTCAACAGTTGGCCCTACTTTTGCAACCCACCTCCAAATGGTAGCCTCTTACTGAGGTATGAATTTCACTTTTGGTGAATTGGAAAGTATAGGCTTGTAGGTGAAAGTTTTGTCTAGGTCCTGCCAGGCCCCACGTGGTCCAGCCNGCCCTGTGGTCCTGCAGCCACTTATAAAATAATTACTCAAAAGCTTGTATTAATTACAACTGCTTGGCCATTAGCTCAGGCTTTTACTGACTAGCTCTTATACTTAAATTAAACCATTTCTATTAATCTATGTTTTGTCACATGTTCTGTGGCTTTACCTGTGTCTCACTACATGTTGCTCCTTGGGCAGTTGGCTGGCATCTCCTCACTTAGCCTTTCTCTTCCCAGAATTCTCCTTGTTTGCCTATCCCACCTATACTTCCTGCCTGGCTACTGGCTAATCAGCATTTTATTCATCAATCAATCAGAGCAATACATATTCACAGCATACAGAAAAACATCACCATCATAGGCTTATTTTTTTCTCACATAACTTTTTAGTCTCCTTTTCATTTGATTTTTTAAAAGTTAAACCAGTGTAAATCAAAAGAAGTGAACAGGTGGGATTCTGTTGAATAACCGTGTGCTAAGGGATGGGGATGGGACAATGACAGGAGACTGACTAGAAACCCATCCCTCCCTCCCTCATTTGCTCAGTTACTGACACAGTATTTGCTCATTTCAAATGTTCACAGAGCATCTCCTGTCTATTTTGGTTGCCTGTCTGCCTGATCTGTGGCCACTTGGCTCCATTTTAATAATTCCACACTTGCTCTTATCTCAGGGTTTCCCAGTGTTNGCTCCTCTTGTGGGAACACTCATGCTACATCTCTCCTACACGTTGTTGAGACCACATTTCAAGTTTAGTTCTTTCAAGGCACATCCCTGCTCTACTCCATCCCATATTCAAGTATAGCCCATAGCCTTGAGCACTGAATGCTCATGAGCTGCAGTATTAGATCAGAAACTGTCCTTGCTAGGGACTTACCTCACCACTGTGACCAAATACCATAGAGAACCAACATGAAGGAGAGAGAAGGAAAGGTTTATTGGCCCCTGATTTTAGCACTGGCAATAGGAATGGGCTGTCTACAACAGGAGTGGATGGCAGAGNGCTCCCATGCCTTGGAGAACCAGGAAGCAGAGAGCTGGAGCTATAACCACAGGCATATACAACCTTGATTGTGAACCCTAGCAATGTATTTCTTCTCTGCTGGGGGGTGTCTTTCTATATGCTGTGAATATACGTTGTTCCCATTGGTTAACAAATAAGCTGCTTTGGTCTATGGCAAGGCAGCTTAGAAGCAGGTGGGAAATCCCAGGGGAGAGATGAAGAGAAGAAAGGAGAGGAGAGAGACACCAGCCTGCTGTCCAAGGAACAACATGCCAGCAGACTGGTAAGCCATGGAACACGTGNCAAAATATAGATTAATAGAAATGGTTTAATTTAAGATATGAGAGTGAGCTAGCAAGAGGCCTGCCATAGACCATACAGTTTGTAAATAATATAAACCTCTGTAGGTTTACTTGGGACCGAGTGGCTGCAGGATGTGGGTGGGAGAGATTCCACCCGACTGCAGGGCCGGGCGGGACCAGAAAAAACTTACGGCTACACTTCTNGAAAGATCATGTATCCTGAAGAATCTACAACTTCCCCACTGGCTAGAGACAAAATGTTTGCATTCACAAGCCTGTAGGGGACACTTCATATTGAACCATTGCACTGTTGACTCTTCTGAACTGTAACAGTACCATGGTCTGTTGATTCCTCTAAGCCTTAAGCCTATCAAGTGGCAGTCTCCTCTATTTTCTCTGCATTGGTTTTTATACTTCTCAGCATAGCACAAAGCCATGAGAGGGATTTGAGAAACTTATGAGGCCGTTAACTTATTGGCCAAACTAAAGAAAAACCTGTCTGCCTTGCTCACAGACTTCCTCTAGCTTTTCTTTGGTGGTTTAGAAGGTTGCAGTGGCAGCAATGTTGACCCAGCCCTGGAGGGATCCAGGAAAGTTCCTCTCANCCTAGAGTGAGAGTGAGAGTGAACATGGAGAGGAAGCATGGTGGAGCTCATCCTCATCCTAACCAGGTCTAGTCATCTTAAACCAGAGCTTTGCTTCTTTCTGTGAG
Source organism: Neotoma lepida (assembly GCA_001675575.1). Taxonomy (NCBI): domain Eukaryota; kingdom Metazoa; phylum Chordata; class Mammalia; order Rodentia; family Cricetidae; genus Neotoma; species Neotoma lepida. Next base: position 14,157 of record LZPO01029052.1, read on the forward strand.
ATACTTTCTTTACATCAACTATGGAGTAAAAATCTTTCCTTTATTCTCCACATGTTATACACTGATTTTTCTCCTTACAATGTTAAAATCTTTCTTCTCCACCTTTCAGCTTTTTATCCTATAGACCAGTGGTCTTTAGTTCCTTAAATACATTCTTTTCTACTCAAGAGAATCTTTACTTGACTGGCCAGGAACTTGGTTCACTTTTGTAATTTTTTGTTTGTTTATTAGTAGCAGAGATAAGGAGTGAAACTGGAGGATGAAAAGGATGAGAAGATATTTCTAATAATGCAGAATTTATTCTTATAGCTATAAAAATCAAATTCAAAATATGNACATTTGTCAAGCAGTCCTTGGACTGAGAGAATTGGCAGGGTTTGTCATTCTATCAATGAAAGCTGGCAACCCCTATCTGGGCCTGTGCACAGTGAGACATTAATATAAATGATAATTCTATTAATAGTGCCTTATTCTGTGAGATAGTAATCATGAGTGTCAATTTGATTGCTTTAATACATGCCTCAGCCATTAGTGTGGCAAACCTTTGGGAGTTCATTATGGTTGGTTCCAGAGACATTTAACTGAGGAGGTAAGAGCTGGAAGATGAGCAATCCCTTTTCATAGGCAGGGAGCTTGAGAGGGGTAAAAAGGGAGAAAGCCAGCTGAGCACCAATATTAATTTCTCTCTGCTTGCTAAATGCAGATGCAGTGTGACCAGCTGCCTCACATTTCTGCCATGATGACTTTCCTTCTAAGACAGACTGCATCCTTGAACTGTGAACCAATACAAACCCTTTAGATGCTTTTTGTCAGATATTTGGTTATGGCAATGACGTAAGTAAGTGATGCACTCAGCAAAGCAGGTGCTGTGTGGCAGTTTCCTCTGAGACTGAAATATTTCATCCTGCATGATATCTCCTTAAGACAAGCTGTGCAGTTTGCTTCAGGTTCCTGGCTTTTGTAAGCTGTCACCCATCCTGGGGGTAGGTTTTGGTAATGTAAATCTCTTTGAGTCATTTCTGCTCCTGGAGGTACCCCTTCACAGATATTACCCTAATTAACCCTAATGAAATTTATTGGCTCACCAAGTTGGACTTCAGTGGTATACATACTTCAGTCTCTCATGCTCTCCCTATCTGGCGTGAGTGAATGTGTGTGTATGTGTGTGTGTATGTGTGTGTGTGTGTGTAGTTCCCCAGGAAAAGTCTGTCACACAATGCTGGACTTTCTTGTGGTTTGGGGCAGTAACATATCTGGGCTCACTGAGGATGAAAGTCCCGCTTGCTTTTCTGATGACTATGAGTAAGGCCTCTTGCTGCCACTGACTATATATATATATATATTCATAACTTCCTGGAGCAGTGGCCAGACACCCTGAAAAGCTAAAATCTCAGTCTTTACTAGGCATATTTATGTCTTGTTTTGGAAGAAATTCATTGTTGTTCTGAATGAGTCTAAGAAAGACTAATACCTTGCCTGGTGCATGAAGAGGAAGGAAGGGAGATGGAAGGAGTGGGGTAATGGAGGGGACTCCATCCATTTTCTCCATGGCTCATGCAATGTGAGTGAACAGTTGTATTGTTTCCACTGGTGTGATGGCCTTTGTACCAGCAAGAGAGTAGCTGTAAGTGAGTCTGTATGAGCCAGCTGAATCATGAAATCTGAAAAGGCCACTTGGAGGATCCTGTGGTAGAAATGTCTTCCCTGGATGGGAGTTTTCATTTCTGTTTACAGTAACCTAGAATTAGACTTGTTTTGTTATTATCAATGTATGTTTGTACAGTGGGCTAGATAATTAAACCAAAATGTCACTACATCCATATGCATCTCCATACCCTATTTCATCACTGAACGTTTTATCCCATAGGAGTCCCTCAGTTTCTGTCAAGTTCAGCTTCTACCTAGGGAAATAAAACAAAAACAAACTTGTCATTTCAAATGTTTTGCTTAGACTTAGACTGAGAACAATTAAACTTATTTATACACAACCTTGCTGTAGAAATAATGAGATGATTCCAGGATTCTTAATGAGTACTCATTTTCCAATTGTTTGACTTGATGTAGCAATGCATAGTTATTGTTTTAATTATTGTTTTGGCCTTAGAAAGCAGCTATATTTTTAGGATCAGCAAGGTTCATGGAGGAATTGATTTAATGACTTCTTGATTCTTTCCTTACATCATTAGCAATTAGAATAATATCTGCAGTAGAGAAGTAATTTAAAAACTTTAGTTAATATGTTATAGGCTTTGAAGTACTTTCACATAAGATCTCTTTGAATTACAAAAGGAGTCCTCAAACCCGTAGGTCTGAGAATGCATCACAGTCCATGTGACATACAAAGTTATTGTATTTGTACAACAGAAAGGATATTACCTNCTGGCAGCTCTTTATTCACCTAGTTTCCATTTAGGTGGGATAGGGAAGCTCCATAAAGAGCAGACCAACAGGCCAACCCCTTGTTTGTGCTCTGGTGCTGTGTTTACCCCAGAGACCTTCTTTATCTCTTGTTCCTTTGCCCTGTTTCTTTAACTTATATCCTTCCTTTACGCTGATTTGACAATATGAAATAGCCCATACAACCCCTACCCGACTTTACATCACCAACTCTACATCTCGTGATTTCTCTCTTTCTGTTCACTCTCAAGTCATCTTTTCCTTCTCATGTATTTATTAGATAAATTTATTAGCTAATCATGTATTTATTAGATGTCTTGCAGCCATCTGCAGCCCAGAGCTGTATGACCTTCTATGCTTCTTGAGTGCTTTAAGTTACAGACTTATGGAACCAGCAATCCTCGCCTCCACCTTTCCCGGGGAAGTCGGGAGAGAGTATGTGTCTAAGCACACATAGTTTCTCACTTCGTTGAGTATTTTCTGATTTTCTCCCAGGTCCTTCTTTGGTGTGATTCTGTTTGGTGGTGTTACTGCACCACCTGTCCCTGTTACCAGGAATGAATTATGGCTCTCAAGAACAATTTCCTTTGTGCTTGTATGTGACACTTGAGTTTCTTTTCCTTTTTTT
>LZPO01029056.1:0-17115 GCA_001675575.1 Neotoma lepida
CATGCTGAGGCAGGACCAAGCCTCTAGCTGCAGCATTAAGGCTGAGAAAGGTATCCCACCATAAGGAGTGGGCTACAAAAAGCAAGTTCATGCACTAGGGATAAATCCTAATCCTACTGCCAGTGACCNCACAGATAAACCAGGCCACACAACTGTCATCCACATTCAGAGGGCCTAGTTTGGTCCCCTGCAGGTTTCCTAGCTGATCAGACAGTTTTTTAAACATTTAANATTTATATACTTATTTTTCCTCATTTCAGTTAATTAAAACAGGTTCTACTTGTTTTGCTTTGTATAGATGAAGATATCAAACATTAAGAAAATGAACTCTCCGCACCAGTGAATGCAGAACTAGATTCAATGCTAGGATGCCATGTCTTCAGGGACTCCAGTAACAATTCTAATATAGCTTTATTTTATGTTCTCAAATAGACTGGCTAGAGTAAACCTTCTTCAGAATTTTAAGATTAACTTCTGTAACTTCTAATACTATTTGAAAAAAAAAAGCTTCAATAAAGGACAGATGACAAACCATGAAGAAAAAATACAGTTCTGAGTTGTTAAAGTTAAAATCTAACTTTAAGCCATCGTGGTCTGATAAAATACAGGTGGTTATTCCAATTTTGTTGTACCTATTGAGATTTGCTTTGTGACCGAGCATGTGGTCAATTTTAGAGAAAGTTGTATGAGGTGCTGAGAAGAAGGTATATTCTTTTTTGTTAGGGTGGAATGTTCTGTAGATATCTATTAAGTCCATTTGAGTCATGACTTCAGTTAGGTCCCTTATTTCTTTGTTAAGATTCAGTCTGGCAGATCTGTCCAGTGGTGAGAGTGGGGTGTTGAAATCTCCCACTACTAGTGTGTGGGGTTTGATGTGAGATTTAAGCTTTAGTAATGTTTCTTTTACAAATGTGGGTGCTCTTGTATTTGGGGCATAAATATTCAGAATTGAGACTTCATCTTGGTGGATTTTCCCTGTGATAAATATGTAATGTCCTTCCCAAGCTCTTTTGATTGATTTTAGTTTGAAGTCTATTTTATTAGATGTTAGGATAGCTACTCCAGCTTGTTTCTTAATTCCATTTGATTGGAAAGTCTTTTCCCAGCCTTTTACTCTGAGGTAGTGTCTGTCTTTGGAGTTAAGGTGTGTTTTTTGTATGCAGCAAAAGGATGGGTCCTGTTTTCGTATCCATTCTGTTAGTCTGTGTCTTTTTATAGGTGAATTGAGTCCATTGATATTAAGGGATATTAATGACCAGTGATTGTTGATTCCTGTTATCTTTTGGTGGTAGTGTGTGTGTATTTCCCTTCTTTGGGATTTACTGCTGTGGGATTATTTATTGCCTGTGTTTTTGTGGCTGTATCTGACTTCCTTAGGGTAGAATTTTTCTTCTAATGCTTTCTGTAGGGCTGGATTTGTGGCTAGGTATTGTTTAAATCTGATTTTGTCTTGGAATGTCTTGTTCACTCCGTCTATGTTGATTGAGAGTTTTGCTGGGTATATCAGTCTAAGCTGACATCCATGGTCCCTTAGTGTCTGCATAACGTCTGTCCAGGACCTTCTAGCTTTCATAGTCTCCATTGAGAAGTCAGGTGTTATTCTGATGGGTCTGCCTTTATAAGTCACTTGGCCTTTTTCCTTTGCTGCTCTTAATATTCTTTCTTTATTCTGTGTGTTTAGTGGTTTAATTATTATATGGTGAGTTGTTAAAGTGTGAAATACAATTAAATAAACTTCATATGTTGTATGGTTGTACTACTTGTACATTATCTTCTAGTCATACCTGGCTGTTCAGCCTACAGAACGTAGTTAATGCAAATGAGATGTAAATTTTTAATCAATAAAGGTGTTTATGCTGTAATACCAACTGACTTAAATATTTAGGGTGAAAAATGGGAATATATCTTCAAAATTATTTCATGCTGGCTGCTTGTCAAAATGATGTCTGTTTTAACATTAAAAAAAAGTTCTACTACTAGTTATAGAAGTAGATCACCAAGACAATTCTACTCTAGCATTCAGGAGGTCAGGNATTCAATTCAGTAAATACATAAAATAGAACAAATATTACATGTTGTTATCTGAAGTTCAATTGAAAGTTTTAAATATTTTTATTTTTATTATTATTACTATTTTACATGCTGAAACAGTCTCCCATCCTTATTCTGATTCCATTTCTTCCCTTTCTGCTCTTCTGACTGTGNCCACCCCTTCATTCCTCCTCCTCAGTTTTTATTCAGTGAAGGGCAAGCCTCCCATGATATCAATCAAACNTGGCATATCAAGTTGNAATAAGACTTAGGCACCTCCTTTCATATTGGGCTAGGCAAGGCAACTTGGTATTAAAAATAGGGTCCTAAAGCTGGCAAAAGAGCCAGAGGCAGACCCTGCTCCCACTGTTAGTAGTCCCACAAGAAGGCCAAGCTACATAACTGTCACATGTATGCAGAGTGTAGGCTTAGGTCAGTCCCATGCAGGCTTCCTGGTTGTCAGTTCAGTCTCTGGGAGCTCTGATGTTTCCAGGTTGGTTGATTCTGTGGCTTTGACCCCTGTGGCTCCTAAAACCCTTTCTCCCTGTCTTTGGCAGGATTCCCTGAGCTCTGCCTAATGTTTGGCTGTGGGTCTCTGCACCTGTTTGATCAGTTGCTGGATAAAGCCTCCCTGATGACAATTGGGCGAGGCACCAATCTATGAGCATAGCAGAATATCCTTAGGCCATTAAGTGTCATTACATTGACTTTTTTTCTAGTCCTGTTTGTTCTATCTTAGGTCTCTGGGCTATCCTGACTCTGGGTCCTGGCATTCCCGGAAGTGTAGTGGTAGGATCACTCTCATGGCATGGGTCTCATGGACCAGTCATTAGTTGGCCACTCCCACAATTTCTATGCTANCTTGGCCCCAGCATATCTTATAGGCAGGGCAGATTGTNGGTTGAAGGTTATGTGGGTGGGTTAGTGTCACAGTCCCTCCACTGGAAGTTTTGCCTGATTACAGGAGATGTCCAGTTCAGGCTATATATCCCCTATTGCTAGGAGTCTTTTCTGGATCACCCTTGTGGATTCCTGGGAGTTTCCCTTATACCAGATTTTGCCCTGACCCCAAAATGCTTGCTCTTTCCAGTAATCCCTTCCAATACTTTCCCCCATACCCATACTTGATCCCTCCTGTTCCTCCTGTTCTTATGCCCACTTGCCCATATCCACCGATTATATAATCTCTTCTATTTCCCATATCCAGGGAGATCCAAGCCCCCCCTCCTTGAGCCCTCTTTGTTACTTAGCTCTTCTGGGTCTATGGGTTATAGCATGGTTATCCTTTACTTATTATAGATATTATAGAGATATTATAGATATTATAGATATCCTTTACTTATTATAGATAATATCCACTTATAAGTGAGTACATATCATGTTTGTTTTTCTGGGTCTGGGTTACCTCACTCAGCATGAATTTTTTTTAGTTCCATCCATTTGTAGGCAAATTTCTTGATGTCACTGTCTTTAATAGCTAAGTAATACTCCATTGTGTAAATATTCCACAATTTATTTATCCATTCTTTGCTTGAGGGGATTGTAGGTTATTTTTGGCTATTATGAATAAAGCTGCTGTGAACATAGTTGAGCAAGTGCCCTTGTGGTATGATTGAGCATCCTCTAGACATATACCCAAAATTGGTAGAGCTTGGTCTTGAGGTAGATCAATTTCCAATTTTCTGAGAAACCACCATTGTGACTTCCAAAGTGGCTGTACTAGTTTTCACTCCCATCAGCAATGTAGAAATACTCCCCTTGCTCTCCATCCTCTTTAGCATGAGCTGACACTTGTGTTTTTGATCTTAGCCATTCTGAAGATGTAAGATGGAATCTCAGAGTTGTTTTGATTTGCTTTTCCCTGATGACTAAGGATGCTGAACATTTCTTTAAGTGTTTCTTAGCCATTTGAGATTCTTCTGTTTGGAATTCTCTGTTCAGAACTGTACCCATTTTAAATGGATTATTTGGTTTGTTGGTGTCTAGTTTCTTGAGTTCTTTGCATATTTTGGAGATCAGCCTTGTGTCTGATATGTGGTTGGTAAAGACCATTTTGCATTCTGTAGGCTGTCATTCTTGCTATTAACAGTGTGCTTTGCCTTACAAAAGCGTTTTGGGTTTATGAGGTCCCAGTCATTAATTGCCAATCTGAATGACTGGGTGACTGATATTATCTTCAGGAAGTTGTTACCTGTGTCAATGTGTTTAAGACCATGTTGGTGTCCATGATCCTGCTACAACAGAGGGCCCTGTTGAAATCTGTGGCCTGTGTTAACACTGAAGGCCATATGGATATCCATGGTCTGTGCTGCCACCTGAAGCCATGTTGATATCCATTGGCAGGGTTGCCTCTAGGGACNGTATTGGTTACTGTGGCCCACCTTGCTCTGAGGCCGTGTTGATGTCCATATTCTGTACTGAAGTCTGTGGTCTGTACTGTCACCAAATAGAAAAAAAAAGTGTAAATCCAGGCTCCAGCTGACTGTAAAGGGCAAAAGAGTTCCTTTTTTGTCTACTAGGTGGGCTAATTCCAACATCCATCATTACTGGAGTACTAACTTTGGACAAATTTTCTCACTTTTGTATTACTTGTGTTTATGTTTGAAAATGTGCTATTGATTCTTCCTTATGAGTTTTTTTATAGACAATTGAGGATACAAAGAAAAAATTCATGAACACAATACCTTAAAAAAGGCAAATATATGATTTCTTCCCTTATTACAGTCTAATTATCCATGCATTGTGTATATGGGCTGTTTTGTGGAATATGATGATGGTTACACTGGACTTATATCTTAAGTCCTTTTCTAAGTTGTAATGGAATGTTGTCTTGAGGCTCAGTCAATCTGTATTGTAAGGATGGGCCAAGGAGTTCCACATAGCATCAGATTAGGGAATGATGAGGAAGGAGATAGTGAATCTCTCTGCTTCCTCTTGAATGGTTTCCTGCCCTTCATGGATCATCAGAGAAGTTTCTGTTTTTCAGGATGAGGACCCCTCAGCTTGGGCCACAGTGCTGGTTGTGGTCTGGCTACATGCCAATTGCAAGGACTTGAAATGTGAGTGGGAGCTTCTGGAAAGGAAGGCTGTGGCCTGGCTTCATGACCAAGCAGGTAGGAACACAGCCCCCTCCCTCCCTTTCCCTCTTTCCCACCTATGTCTCAAGAACTTTGTCTCTATGTATAGCAGAGAGTGAGTACTAGAGAGTCCCCACAGATGCCCCTACCATAAGCTCTTACCTTAGCTAATCCTTCCTTCTCAGGATTAGGATGAAATATATACTTGGTGGTTGGGACAAGTTTAGCAAAGGAAAGGAACATAGATGTAGATACTTAGCTGAATAAGACTAGCCCTAGATATGTAGCTGGTATTCGTGCATGGTTATTGTGTCCTTGCTGCTGTGTTCCTGTGGACAGCAAAGATTAAAGAAAATTAGAACAAGAAAGGGGGAAGAGCCTGGGTACTGCAGGAAGCTAAATGAGGGCTGAAGGAGATGGAGGTGAGAGGAATAATAGAGGAAGGCTCAGGAAAAAGTCTCCCTCTCCTCCCCTGTCCCACAGTTCTGACTCTTGTGTCCTCTCCTCACAGGCTGCTCCATCCCCATGCTTGTGCAAGCTGCCAATAGTCTCCTGAAAGTATCTGTGTCTCCTGCTGTGTTTGACCTCTGAGGATGCCTCCCATGAAGCAAGAGTGTTCCCTGACTACCACAGAATCTCTCACTTTCTCCTTGGTCGAGATAGCTTTTGGGTTCTATCTTTATCTTCTTCTTTCTTGTCATAACAATAAAGGACATCTCCACAACCTTCCTTATCTCATCTAGGTCCCTTTGGACCTAATCTTCTGTCCCCACCATTTCCTTCGTGAGAAGTTATCATGGTCCCCTACCATGATTTCTGCATTGCAACTTTATGTTATTCATATGCAGATTGACACTTGAGGTTTTCCAGAGAAATTACAATAAAGTTGGTGACATGGAATCTTGAGTAAGCACTGTAGCATTGATCCTGGGCCTGAATTAATAATCTGCATTCTTGTCATCTACCCAGTTTTGTTCTTACATCATTTTCAGTGTCATAGTAGGAAGGTTTATGTCCATAAGAGCAGGAATTGGATGAAAGTTGAAAATCANCATCAATGTAACAAAGAGAGAGACAAAAACTATACATTACCGAGTTCAGAAATGCTATGGAGATCTTGAATTGATTCTGTTTATATTTTCACTACATTACATGTCTTCATTTTCATTTCCTAAGGACCTTGGTTTAACTAAAACTAGGAGATTAATGTTTCTGCTTCATCTCTAAACACTGTGTGGGATGGCTGCAAGTCCTCAGACCTAGCCTGTGCTATGAGGTACCTAGCCAGGCACAACACAAGTGTTAAAGAACAGCTAGGACTCAAAATAAAGAATACCAGCTAGGATTTAAAATGATCATGTCAATCAGTGTTCTTTCTTTTTTCTGTCCCTATAACAAAATACTTGAGAAAATTGACTCCAAGGGGGAAGGATTTTGGATGGGGTAAATTGCACGTGTGCAAGCCTGAGGACCGGAGTTTGGATCCTCAGAGTTTGTATGATAAGATGGATATGGTAGAGCTGCCTCTAATCCCAGCACTAGCAGACACAGAGAGAAGATCCCAGGAGCTCACTGGCCAGCCCAGCTAGACCTTGGCTCAGCTNCAAGCTCAGTGAGAAACACTGTCTCCCAAGTAAGTAGACAATGATAGAGGGAGCCCCCTGTTCTCTCCTATCTATGTATGTAGTTATCTATGTATCTGTGCTGTAGATCCCAAATGAGAGAGTTTAGTAAGTCTGCAAGAGGTGAAAGTAAAGGAAGAATGAGCAGACAACAGGTAGACAGTGAAGTGTCATCTAATCCCGAACTTACAACATCCTTCACATCCTTACAACTTACACATCCTTCAGAAGTGACTAGGTAAGCCTAGTTGAGGCAGCCACCTGGAGTTCCTGACCTCAAGTCCTAGGCAGAGCACAGTATTCCCTTGGGTGAGGCTGCTAAGTAAAAGGCCAAATTCAAAGTGTCAGATAGATAGAAAAACATCATCAACTTAGGTGTTTATAATATCTGACAGAAATGACTGGAGAGGCCTTGGTAAAAGTCATCCTAGAGAACCTGATCCAGATGTCCCCAGGAGACAATCTATATTAAAGAGCTTCCAGGGTCTCATTCCCACTGGGGGTATTCCTTATCTTAGGATAAAGAATAGTAACCCTAGTAGAAATGGTTTATTTTGTAGCTTTTCTCAGATGTCCATTGTTTTTAGTATCCTTAGCTGTTTGCTGTTCTTCCTCTTTCTTTGTCTCAGCCTCAGGGGACTAGCCTGCTCTTAGACAAGGAGTCTTGGAGGACTGGAGATAAACAGTGTCAATTCTGAGACAAGGGCAATCCATCTTGTTCTTAGAGTCTGCTCTCAGCAAGCACTAACAGCACATGACAATTTATCAACATAATTTATACTGTAATACCCAATGTCCACTCTTGACTTGTAAACATGCACCCCCCATGTGTGTGTGTGTGTGTGTGTGTGTGTGTGTGTGTGTGTGTGTGTATACACAAAGAAAGAGGAAAGACTGATTTTGGTGAGTTGATTGACAGGTTTCAGGCCATAGAGGCATAAATCAGAATATTGGGGTACCAGCTGAGATTTCTAGGATCTTCTGGCAGGGAATGAATTGAATCAGATTGGATCAGGGATAGATGAATTGTGATAGAAATAAAGGCAGTTTGTTTGAATAAATAATTAAAGACAAATGGTTCTCCAAGGAGTAGACTAGTGAGCTGAAAAACGCAGCTGCTCAGTAGCTCTAAGCCACAGGTTAATTCTGAGTCTGTATAAAATATTTACATAGCACCAGGAATCTCCTATGCATGTTGTATCCTTTATATATAGCCTTGGTAGGAAATGATTTCCAGTCTTTCTGCTAAGTGGCATCTTTAATATGTGAATATTTCTGCCACTCTTCCCAACTCCACTCTCCTGCCTCAACTTTCTCAACTTTCCACAGAGAGTATGATACAAGAAATCTTTGGAGAGTTGAAGGGTGATGATCAGTCTTCTGTTACTAATGTATTGATGCAGGGTGTTTCCTCTGCCACAAAACTCTTTCTCTCTAGTTCATCTATTGGGGAGATAAGAGGCTTTGGATTTTCTGTATAGAGACTTGCCTGAGATCCTTGTATCACAAAGAGCTTAATTTGAAACTGCCACGTGACCAATAAGATAAAGATTAACAGATTAAAGATATGAACTCTAAACCAAAGAAACATGGTTTTACCAATTAATGACTCCCTGATGTAGATGAATATTTTGTCTGGGTCCCGCTAGGCCCCACTCGGTCCCACAGCCACTTATAAATTAATAACTCAAAAGCTTATATTAATTACAACTGCTTGGCCATTAGCTCAGGCATATTACTGACTAGCTCTTATACTTAAATTCAGCCCATTTCTATTAATCTATGTTTTGCCACATATTCTGTGGCTTTACAGGTCACCAGTCTACAGGCTGTCTCTTATACACATCTAGATGTGTATAAGAGACAGCTTCCCAGAATTCTCCTTGTTTGTTTATCCCGCCTATACTTCCTGCCTGGCTACTGGCCAATCAGCATTTTATTTATTTATCAATCAATCAGAACAACACATATTCACAGCATACAGAACAATATCTCCATCACCCTGACAACTAAAGGGTGTGAACCAGTAAATTAATGATCATGTTTGTCCCAGGAGATCCCTTGTTACATAGCTTGAATGCAAAACATAACCCTCTACATATGCTGATGCAAACAGCCCTAATTAAACTCAGTAGATCACACAAAAAAGTGACACAAATGTAGGAAGAAGGGGACTGGGAAGAAGAGTTTCAGCAAGCAAGAAAGGAGTTAGCATGGGAGGAAGTGAGAATGACCAAATCCATTATGTGTTGTATTAAATTGTCATTGAATAACAAAGACTATAGTAATATATAAGTGAATGATTCTGAGGTAAAATTCAATGATGGAATAGATTAAAANGGAGATAATAAGAGGTTGTAACCAATAAGTATCAAGAGTGACCCTGCAAAAGAAACAAAGAGCACAAAATATAAACTAAGTTTATAACCTCTAATATCTTAAATTATGGAATTTATCTTTGTGTTACAGTTGGCTTGTTCATGATTGTCTTGTGTGCTTGTTAGTAGCCCATACTAAGAGTTTTGTAAGGTGGTCTGTAAGCTCTGAGTCATTGTGTCACTTTTCGTCCCTTTCTCTAGTCTAGTTTTTGGTTGTTGAGGTTGTTATTGGTCAGTATTACTGCAGATCACTGTGTCGTTTCCCTCTGCTTTCCTGCTTGTGCTCGAGGTCAGGTTGATGCACATAACTGAACTACATCCTCTTTACTCTTAAGGTCAATTGTGGCTGCCTAGTGTTACTCACTCTACTTCTACAAGCTAGGCCATCAACTGGGATGGGTCAGTGTATATAGTCAACAATGTTGCTTCCTTTGGAAGCACTGAAGATGTTTCCCTCTATATTTACCCCCTACCACTCTTAGGAATTCACCCTGAGTAAAGTCCAATTTCTACGGTCAACATGGCCTTTCTGATCAAGAGGACTGGTGACTTCTCAATCTTTAAGGCTGCTTTTGAAGATGTCTCATCTTTCCCTGGAGTCTAGCTGTTGTAGGAGCAACTTCCAAAACATTGGCTGTAACATTAGACTCTGATTGGCTTTGGCTATCACATGTGATTGCTGAGTATCCAGAAAGTCAGATACACCAGAACTGAATAATGAAGTGTGGTTTAAAATTTAGCTGTTGTGGAGCTGTAAAGATGACTCCTGGCTGCTGGCTGCTCTTCCAGAGGTCCTGAGTTCAGTTTCCAGCAACCCACATGGTGATTCACAGCTATCCATAATGAGATCTGATGTCCTCTTCTGGTGAGTAGGCATACATGCAGACAGAACACTGTATATAATAATAACATAATAAATAAATAAATCTTTAAAAATGTAGCTGTTACATAACACTTATCTGAAACTCAGCAAGGACAAACTGCTAGGTGATCCTTGACTTTGTCAAGACTAAGTTTCCCAGCTATAATCTCAGTGGAGACTACAACCAATTATTTTGAAAAAATAGAAAAATCTTTGCTCTTTAAGCAGATTTTTTATAAACACACTCTTAGGTTTTAACTTCCACAAACTTTTTTTTGGTGACATACCTTAACTGTTTGGTTATGTCCTAATCTCCATTTCCATTTTGGAACAAACTTTTGCCATAGGAGAAAATCTCAATGCAAAATCATTTCTAAAATCTAAACTCATTCCTTTTATTCTTTAACTTTTGATGTGTATAAGTGATTTTTAAAATGATGAGATAAATGATGTAGCTGAATCTTAACAATACAAAAGGCAGTCAAATGGAGGGACAGCATTGCAGATGAACTGATAATATAAGAATTGAAGTGTTTTCTACCGTGCAAATAATATTGGAAGAACGTGTTTCCCTTTTTGGAACATCTGTTTACAATGAAATCATCATCGTAATCTCATGTTTGGATGATGAGTAGAGTTGACAAACTAATTGCTCCCTCGGAGCTGTCCCTGAACTCCAAACAGGGCCTAAGAGGTTCTTCAAAACACTTTGAGCTAGCAATCCAGGAAGAGAGTGTTTTGGTCTTGATTGCATGAGCCTCACGAGAGATGATCCCATAAGTGAGCACGGAAGCTCCTTGGCTGGAGCATACTGTTCTGGTCATAAAAGAAAATGCAAGTTCTAGTTATTGTACTTTAGAAAACTGGGGTCATGTTTCCAGGTCTATAGAACTATTTGAACTCTCACCAAGGTCTCACTATCAGCCTTTGCCCTTCACACACTAACAGACAACACACAGGACTTTCGGATCCTTAGGGAATGCATTTTCCTGAAATCAATAGGAAAATCCAGTGANCCTAAGGAATCACAGAACATCATGGTATCTGAGCATAAACAAAGACCAGAACCTTTGAAGATCTTTGCTTAGCCTTGGGGGGATGTGGAGGGCTCACTGGAATTGGAGCTGTTCAGACCATTTATAAAAAGTAAGTGCCCTCTGCTCTTTCCTCAAAATGTTACTGTGTCTCTCTTTATATTATAAATTTACCTTAGTGGAATGTGTTGACCCATATTAGCCTGGTCCCTGTGTTTAGAGATGTTCTTTTTAGCAGCTCTGACCCCAGCTTGTCTGGAATCTTAAGAGGAATGTAATTATATAGATCAAAAGTTCCTGTGTTGGAGCTGATATCAATATAGAATATGTGAGAGGAAGAAAATATATGTTGTGTGATTTCTACAATGAAATACAATTTAAATTAAAATCTAAAATTAAGATTGAAAATGAGGACTGGGGAGATGGCTTGGCCAGTAAAGGTACCTGAATTCAATCCCTGGACACAATAGAGAGAGGTGACTCCCATAAATTGTCCTTTGACCAACACACAGGTACCATGGCATGTGCATGAACATGCAAACACAAACACACATACACGCATGCATGCATGCATGTACACAAAATTGAAAAACAACCAGGCTGAAATGACTGGAGAAGAGTGAGACATAAGGTCTTCCCTCATNTTTGTATAAAGTAATCATAAAGAGCCCTCCAGGAAGGGCTTCATTTCCCAGCAATAGAAGAGGTTTTCTCAGGAAGCAGAGACAGAGAGAGAAAAGATTGTACTAAAGACTACAAGCACAGACATGGAATAAAGCAAGAAAAGGGTTTTTCTTGATGTATTTGAATGTCAACTTTGTATCTGCAGATGTGATTTATTATAGAAATAACAACTCAAAAATAAATATTTTAAAAAAGAATCAAGTTTTATGAATGACTCACCAGTCCTTGGAACACAGTGAGTATCCATTAAATGGTACGTGCCTGTGTGTGCAATGCCATTGTTGTTACTGTCATTACTAATGGAATAGTGTGTGGAAAGGCTTAGTCTCCTAAGGTATCTATTCTGCTTTTTACTTACATAACCCACTCTCTTGGTTCTGTTCCTTGTCTTTATTTATCACAGGCTACTGTATTTTCCATTTCAACACAATAGCTTACCTTTCATATGTACCTTGCTTTTACCCTTTTTTTCTTTGGTTAATGCTTGATTTGTCCTAATTCCATTTAGAACAGATAAAGGCCAACAAGAACTGGCACAGCAGCTTCTGTCAGAGCTGGGGACCTCTCTCAGCACACTAGCTCTCAAGTCTGCAGTGATGCAATCTAAGGTGGATGTGATGTAAGTCCACTTAATCATTTTATATACTAAAAATAAGAAATGATTAGAGAGGCAGGAATAGTCTTTATCAGGGAAGAACACAGAGATAGGTTATCTAATACCACATGGTCAGCTCTGAAAACACATACAAATAACATTATAAATACCGAGCAGGTTGTATTTAGGGAATATATATATATATATATATATATGTATATGTATATATATATATAAATATATGCATGTAACAATGAAAAAAGATGCTAGAATTTGAATTAGAGGAAGAAGTTTATGGGAGGGTTTTGAAGGGGAAAAGGGGAAGGGGGAAATGATGTAATTATAAACAATCTAAAAACTAAAAAACGTAATAAAAAAACAACTGCTCACAGTGGCAACACTGGCTACCAAGTTTGACCTTTGGATAGAATGAATATAGAGTAAGACAGAAAAATATCCCATGCACTCTATTTAATTACACTGTCTTTGATAGAAATTCAATAATTTTTAAATGGTTAAAAATGGATAAGGGTTTGGACATGATGATGTTTTCCTTTAATCTCAGCACTCAAGAGACAAGAGCAGAAGGATTTCTGTGAACCTGAGACTAAACTTATCTACATAAGAGTCAGGCCAGCCAGGGATACCCAGTGAGATCCTGCCTCAAGAGTTTAGATTATAACAAAATTCTTTTACGTATCTAACATGAAACAGTTGGAAAAGCCAGTGAGTATTCTGTCCTATATTTCTACCATCTTTCTCTAAAATAGTAAATAACATTGCGCAGACATCTGTGTCAAGGATCCAGCACATTACAATCCAATAATAGAATTTAAAAAATATTTTGCAAGATGATTTGAGCCCTGAGACCATATGAATTGCCTGTGAATTGATAGATACTGTGTCTGACATGTAGTAGCCATACAAAATGATTGGCTTAATAAATTAGAAACATGGGTGCCTTGTGATTCTCTTTCTATTTATAGTTTATGCATATTAAATAGAGCTACTGAGCTTTTATATTTGAATTTGTCAATACCATTTAATTGTTACTTCTGCTCTTGAAACAGAGGACAATCATTTATATTCATGAAGCATCTCTTCTAAAAGCTGGGTAGACTGACTCTCAAATATAAATTTATAGTAACTGGTATTTACAGAGATATTGTTTTTGCACATCAGAAGAAAGCCATTTGCTTCTTCTCAAAGCATACTCAAAACACTCATGAAAAACAGCTTCTTACTAGATATGAATGACCCGACTGCTGACTTTTAATCTTTGCAAGGTCAAACATTCTTGAAGCTATGAAGAACCTTTCAGTAGTGACTCAGTTTATCCTGCTGGGCATCCCGCACACAGAGGGTCTGGAGACCACACTCTTTGTCCTGTTTTTGTCTTTCTACGTCTTCACTCTGGTGGGGAACCTGCTCATACTCCTTGCAATTGTCTCCTCCACTCGGCTTCACACCCCCATGTACTTCTTCCTGTGCCAGCTCTCCGTGTGTGACATATTTTTCCCTTCTGTGAGTTCTCCCAAGATGCTTTTCTACCTCTCAGGAAACAGCAGAGCCATCTCCTATGCAGGCTGTGTGTGCCAGCTCTTCTTCTACCATTTCCTGGGTGGTACTGAGTGTTTCTTATACACAGTGATGGCCTATGACCGATTTGTTGCCATATGCTACCCTCTACACTACTCAGTCATCATGAGCCACAAAGTGTGTGCCTTGCTGGCTATGGGGACATCAGTTTGTGGTTGTATTCATTCAACATTTCTAACTACTCTCACCTTCCAGTTGCCCTATTGTGGCCCCAAAGAGGTGAACTATTATTTCTGTGATATCCCTGTGGTGATGAAATTGGCTTGTGCAGACACATCAGCCTTGGAGATGGTAGGATTCATCAGTGTGGGCCTCATGCCCCTCAGTTGCTTCTTCTTCATCCTCACCTCCTACAGCTGCATAGTTCGCTCCATCTTACAGATCCGCTCCACTGAGGGCCGACAGAGAGCCTTCTCCACCTGCAGTGCCCACCTCACTGCCATCTTGCTCTTTTACATGCCAGTGATTTTCATCTATCTAAGGCCAACACCAAGCCCTTGGCTGGATGCAACTGTTCAGGTCCTGAACAATCTGGTTACCCCTATGCTAAACCCATTAATCTACAGCCTCAGGAATAAGGAAGTAAAATCATCACTGTGGACTGTCCTACGTCCACTGTGCTTCCTACCTGAACAGTTGTAAAGAAAGATCCGTAGTGAATACTTAGGTACCCTTCAGCTTAATGGAGTAGATTTAGTGAATACTCAAAACTGCTCTGTATTTGAGAACATGGGTATTACTACCTTAAATTTACACTGTTACTGACTAAGACGCAAAGAACTGACAAGCAAGTGGTGAATGGAACCCCCAGGGCCAGTTGTCTGACTCACATCCACCTATATTCTCAGGTGAACAACACAGGCAGGCGAGAGTGTAGCAGTCCTCCCATAGGCACAACAATATGAGCCTGCTGCTTGTCCACCATCCTTTTCATCCTGCCTTTTTTTCCTTATTTTTTTGCCCTGTGGTCAGACCCAATGCTTCTCAGTCCTTATTTTTATTATCTTATTTCATGCTTCTTCCCCTTCTTTTTCTTCTCCCTAGTACTTTTTCATATTTGACTGAATGATATTCCCATAAAATACCTGCATTAATTATTCTATCAATTTATTCACTTAAGGGCTACTGAAGTTTGAGTGAAGTGATCTTTATTTTTCAATGATCCTGTTACATTGAACCAAAATGATATCTCATAAAGAACAGGGCTTCAGGGAATGGTTGAGCAGGNCTTATGGTTGAATTCAAGGCACCACTGGACAATATCACTTACATTTTTATCATCTTACATCTGCTTGGACATGGGGGTTGATTTTGGTTTATCTTCCAGCAATTTTTTGATTTTGTTTCCAGCTAAAACGAACTACAAATGAGATATCTCCTTTTCAATTTAACAAGCTACTATTTTCATGACTGAATTTGTTAGCAACTTGATTATTTGCAGTGAGAATAAAGCAGCTGTGTTGTTTATTCTAACAATGGCAAAGAAGAGAGAAAAACACTGGGAAGAGGTAACAGAAGATAAAGGAGCACAGAGAGACAGTTATCTTCTGCATGCTCCTGTCAGAATCAGAAGATAGTCACAAAACCTACTAGACTACTCTAGCAACCCTATCTCTGCTTGAAGACACTGAAGCTACATTGGCAAGAGTTTTTGGAAGGTAGACCAGCTTTTGCCTAGTCACTAATCTTGAGCTCCTTAGCTCTCTCTTAATGCTGTTTTCAAATAAACAAGAGCCTAAAGGGGTTTCTGGAAATCTTGTATTATTTGTTTAGTCCATGTCAGGCCATCCTCAATGCTCTCAGGATCTGTGCTTCTACTTCTCTAGTGTATGGAGGATCTGCTCTTCCATTTCTCCAGTGTCTAGTCTGTAGCTGCTCAGACAATCACATTAAGAATAAAAGATGGGGTCCTGCTCCTTTAAAAAAAATAAACTTAAGCAGATGTCATTTGATGAGTAACTTCATGCTTAACCAGAGAGTGAAAAGAAGTCCTAGTGTTTGAGAACCATGGGGCCTATTGGGAAAAACAAGCAGCTAAGGTAATATTAGAGTAGGCCTGTGTTAATGCTGTGGCCAACAATGAAAGAAAGCATAAAGCATATAGTAGATTTTTCTGAGCCCAAGAGTGGATCTCACACAAAAGAAATTGAAGAATAAAGGTGCTGTGTTTGTGTGTTAGTTTGTTGTAGTTAAAGAATGGCTAAGGAGTGTGTTCCAGGGAGATGCAACTTCTGCATGATCTTGGATTTCTGCCAGTTGGGTTAGGAGGAACCCTAGAATCTTCTTATTATATCTTATCAAAGTTATCTCTCCTTAGATTATTTATTATTTTTCCTTCCCATATCATTCATGTTCAAAGTTTTGTTTGTTTAAGTTTCTCAGCCTGAATGTATAATGAAAACTCCTTGCTTTAAGTTGGAGTTGCCCCCACAAGTTTCCTCTGAGAGGTCTGAGAACATTAGAGCCAACAGAGAAAAGCAGCGGAAATGAGAATAACAGGTACTCACCTGTGTATTAATACCTCTTATTACAAACGGGATTAGGTCTAATGCACAAACAGCAACATAATAACCACCTGATTTGAAAAGCTCGGATTGTCCCTGCTAAGCTATTGCTCAGAATCATTTCCCTTAGAACCTTCTGAGACTAGATGGGACACAGAACTGGGCAAAAATCAAATTGTTAAAGAAATGTAGCAACAAAATGACTACCAGCATTCTTTGATATAGATTAGTGTCTTGTTCAGCCATCATCAGAGAAGCTTCTACCTGCAGGAGATGGGAGTTAATACAGTGACCCACAATTGCACACTGTGCAGAAAGTGAGAGGCCTTAGAACATTCAATCCTAAATGATTTGTCTCCATCAAACTCTCCCCTCGGGGCTAAGGGAGTTATGTGGAAGAGGAGACAAAAGATTTTAAGAGCCAGTGGGGATAGATGACATCAAGGAAACAGTGCCTTCAGACACAATAGGACTGATGGAAATATGAACTTACAGAAACCATGGAAGCATTCACAGGGCTTTCACAGATCTAAGCCAGATGGATTCCCAGTGCTTAGGGGAGAAANGGACAATGAGTCTCCACCTCTGACCCAGAAATGTTCTCCAATTCTCAAGAGCTCACAAACGAAAAATTAGTTTTCTCTAATGGAATATCACTGAGTATACAAACCACATTTAAGGGCAAGCCCCATGCCCAGCAGTCAATGGCCAAGACAAAATGAACATGAC
>LZPO01029057.1:0-14687 GCA_001675575.1 Neotoma lepida
TAGGTCTCTAGACTATCCAGCCTCTGGTTCCTGACCATCCAGGCAGTATCAGGCATGGGCTATAGGCATGGGCTCCCTCTCATGGCATGGGTCTCAAGTTGGACAAGTCATTGGTTGGCCATTCCCACAAGTTCTTTACCCCCACACATTTTGCAGGCAGTACAAATTATAGGTGGAGGGTTTTGTGACTGGATTGATATACCAGTCCCACTACTGGAAGCCTTGTCTGGTAATAGAAATTGTTGGTTGAGTCTTCATATTTCCTATTACTAGGAGTCTACACTNGGGTCACCCTTGTAGATACCAGGGAGTTTCCATTGCACTAGGTTTTTAATTCTAGTAGGATCTCCCAGTACTTTCTCCCTCCAGCTTCTCCCCCTCCCACCTGGTCTCTCCTGTTCCCATCCCCACCTGCCCCCAGTCCACCCACAAAATCTATTTCCCCTTCCCAGGGAGATCCATGCTTCCCCGCTTGAGCCATCATTGTTACTTAGCCTCTCTGGGTCTGTGGATTGTAGTATGATTGACCTTTACTTAATATCTAATGTCCACTTATAACTGAGTACATACCATGTTTTTCTTTCTGGGTCTGGGTTACCTCACTCAGGATGATCTTTTCTAGTTCCATTCATTTGCCTGCAAATTTAATAATGTCATTGTTTTTAACAACTGAGTAATACTCCATTGTATAAATGAACCACATTTTCTTTATCCATTCCTCAGTTGAGGGACATCGAGGTCATTTTCACTCTCTGGCTATTATGAATAAAGCTTCAATGTGCATGATTGAGGAAGTGTCCTTGTGGGATGATGGAGCATCCTTTGGGTATATGCCCAAGAGTGGTATAGCTGAGTCTTGNGGTAATTCAATTCTCAATTTCCTGAGNAACCACCATATTGATTTCTGAAGTGGCTGTACAAGTTTGCACTCCCATCAGCAGTAGAAGAGTGTTCTTCTTGCCCAACATCCTCTCCAGGATGAGCTGTCATTTGTGTTTTTTATCTTAACCATTCTGACAGGTGTAAGATGGAATCTCAGTGTCTTTTTGATTTGCATTTCCTTGATGGCCAAGGATATTGAACATCTCTTTAAGTGATTCTCAGCCATTTGAGATTCCTCTGTTGAGAATTCTGTTCAGATCTGTACCCAATTTTTTAATTGGATTATTTGATTTGTTTGGGTCTAGTTTCATGAGTTCTTTATGTATTTTGATATTAGCCCTCTGTCAGAGCTGCAGTTGATG
Source organism: Neotoma lepida (assembly GCA_001675575.1). Lineage (NCBI taxonomy): Eukaryota > Metazoa > Chordata > Mammalia > Rodentia > Cricetidae > Neotoma > Neotoma lepida. Next base: position 1,245 of record LZPO01029057.1, read on the forward strand.
AAGATCTTTTCCCATTCTGTAGGCTGCCATTTTGTCCTTTTGATGGTGCCCTTTGCCTTACAGAANCTTTTCAGTTTTATGAGGTCTCATTTGTTAATTGTCAATCTTAGTGCCTGTGCTATTTGTGTTCTGTTCAGGAAGTTGTCTCCTGTGCCAATGTATTCAAGGCTATTCTCCATTTTTTCTTCTAACGGGTTCAGTGTATCTGGTTGAGGTCTTTGATCTACTTGGACTTGAGTTTTGTGCAAGGTGATAGATATGGATCTATTTGCATTTTTCTATATGCTAATATCNAGTTAGACCAGCACCATTTGTTGAAGATGCTTTCTTTTTTCCATTGTAAATTTCTGTCAATAGGTGTGTGGATTTATATCTGGGTCTTCAGTTTGATTCTACTGATCAACTTATCTCTTTTTATGCTACTACCATGTGGTTTTTATTACTGTAGTTCTGCAGTACAGTTTGAAATCAGGGATGCTGATACATCTGAGAGTTCTTTCATTGCACAGGATTGTTTTAGCTCCTGGGTTTTTTTGTTTTTCTGTATGAAGTGGAGTACTGTTCTTTCAAAGTCTGGGAAAAATTGTGTTGAAATTGTGATAGAGCTTGTGCTCAATATGCAGATAGCTTTTGGTAGGATGGCCACTTTTACTATGTTAATCCTACCGATCCATCAGCATAGGAGGTCTTGCCATGTTCTGATCTTTTCCAATTTCTTTTTTCAAAGACTTGAAGTTCTTGTCATACAGATTTTTCACTTGATTGGTTAGAGTTACCCCAAGATATTTTTGTACTATTTGTGGCTATTGTGAAAGCTGTTGTTTCCCTGATTTCTTTCTCAGCCCATTTATTNTTTGTATCTAAGAAGGCTACTAATTTTTTTAGTTAATCTTGTATTCCTTCACATCATTGAAGGTATTTATCAACCAGTTCCCTGGTGCAATTTTTGGAATTGCTTATGTATGTTATCATATCATCTGAAAATAATGATACATTGACTTCTTCCTTTCTAAATTTGTATCCCCTTGATCAGTTGTCTTATTGCTTTAGCTAGAACTTCAAGTACTATATTGAATAGGTATGGAGAGAGGGGACAGCCTTGTCATATTCCTGATTTTAGTGAAATTGGCTTTGAGTTTCTCTCCATTTAATCTGATGTTGACTATAAGTTTTCTGTATATTGCTTTCATTGTGTTTAGGTATGTCCCTTATATGTTGACCTCTCCAAGACTTTTTTCATGAAGGGATATTGGATTTTGTCAATGACTTTTTCAACATCTAATGAGGGATCATAAGGTTTTTTTTCTTTCAGTTTATTTATATGATGGATTACATTGACAGATTTTTGTATGTTAAACTATCCCTGCACAACAGTTTATAGTTTATGGGAACAACAGTGAAGGTGGGCAGCGGGGTAGGAAGAGGTGGTCGCCAAGTTGAGTCTTTGGGATCCATACCAAGGGCGCATAGGGGAGTTGCCCCTGCAGATGGGCCCTTACCTATTCTTCATGGCCTGCACCTGAGCAGTGTATATCCACCCAAGGTGGGGAGGGGCACTGCAGTGGGGGTGGGCATTCCCATGTATGTTTTTATACATCTGTCAAAAATTAGCTGGCCATAGCTGTATAGGTTCATTTCTCAGTTCTTCTCTCTAGTCACTGGTCAGCATGTCTGTTTCATGTCAGTACCATCTGTTTTATCACTATGGCTCTGTGGTATAATTTGAGGTCAATTGTTGCAATATCATTGGCAACATTCTTTCTGCTTAGGCTTGTTTTGGATGTTTGTGGTCTTTTCCAATTCCATATGAATTTTTGGATTTTTTTTTTTTTGATGGGGATTGAACGCTACTTTTGGTACTAGAGCCATTTTGACAATATTAATTCTGCTAACCTAGACCATGAAAGGATTTTCTATCATCTAGTAATTTTCTTTATTTTCTTTCTACAGCCTCTTAAAGTTTTCATTGTAGGGGCCTTTTACTCTCTTAGTTAGATTTAACCCTGGGCACTTTACTTGGAAATTGCCTCAAAAATTAACAAATGGAACTACATAAAATTAAAGTTTCTGCAAAGCACCAGAACTGTCCAAATTAAACATACAAATAATAAAAATTGCTGTTAGCAAATGAGGTAATGAAATGAGCAGAGAATTCTCGAAAGAACCAACACAAATGGCTAATGGGTATTTTTTTAAGTATTTAAAATCTTTATGCATCAGAGAAATGTAAATTAAAACTGCTTTAATGTGACAATCAGNTGTTATGATAAAAATATCTCTTACANTCTAACATACAGAACTTTTGCTGGACCTCAAAGACAGAGTTAATAATACACCTTGAGGTCACATAAGATTGAAGAGTTCTACTGTCCTACTATGTACTCAGCCTGTTTATTTAACTTGCCTTTAAGAGAACAATGTAACAATTTTATTTACCTAGGATTTCCATGTAATCAATATTTTCAAACTAAGNTAATGCATAGCTGTAATCTTAAATTTTGTACCCTTCATGTCCCTGACCAAAGATTATATATTTATATGTATGCTATGATAATCATTTGCTGAAAACAGAAAATATAGGATGAAAGCAACCTTATAAAATGAATATCCACCATAAATATTGAACACAACACACACACACACATATATATATATACATACATATATATATATATTGTTTGATAAACAATGATGTTTGTTATCTGGGTCAGCTGGAGTCAGCTAGAATCAGTTGGCTTAATCCCTTGTAAAACTCTATTAGAGAGTTTTTGGTCAAGTATCCCTTATTCCTTCCCTATGAGATACTTTCTGTAATTTTTCGATAATGAGAAATCAAAGTCCTTTGTTAGGGACAGACAAACTCAGACATACACAGGGACAGGGATGGGGCAGATTCCCAAGGCACCTTTCAATCAGATACAGGTTCAGACTCATACAACAGCAGACAAGGATGAAGGAAGAATGAAGTAGAGAATTCAAATCTGGGCTCCCTCTTGGTTAAATGACTCCAAGGGGAAATGCTTTGATTTCTTTCCTTAATGTGACACTGATGAATTATTGGTGACTCTGAGTTTATTATTAATGCATTAAAACAGACACATTTTAAGATTCACCTCAGTCAGAATAGCTGTCACCAAGAAAATATACAAGCTTGCAAAGGAAAAAGTAATGTTTTCCAGTGGAATTTCACTAGGTATACAAACTACACTCAAGGACAGGCTCTATGCCTAGCAGTAGATGACCAATCCCAAATGAACTCAATGGTATTTTTACAAGGTGTTTTCTCTTTGTTTGGTTTTGGTTTTTGTTTGTTTGTTTGTCTCATAATGCTTTGGNGGGACATTTTTTACCTTGCTTATATATCGTGGTTTCTGANTTTGTGTTTTTATGATGTGTGTGTGTCTGAGTGTGTTTGTTTGTCTCATAATGCTTTGGGGGGACATTTTTTACCTTGCTTGTATATCGTGGTTTCTGATTTTGTGTTTTTATGATGTGTGTGTGTCTGAGTGTGTCTGTGTGTCTGTGTGTGTGACTGTGTATGTCTGTGTGTATTTGTGTGATTATGTGTGTGTGTGTGAGTCTGCATCTGTGTGTCTGTGTTGGATGTGCTTCTTGTGCTTTTTTTAAATTTTTTTCTGTTTCTTCATTTTTGTTTTATTCTATTTTGGGTTTTTTCTCTCTTTATGACTGTTTTCTAAAGAGTGGGAGAATGAAGGTGTGCAGTTGGATGAATGGGGAGTTGGAGGAATCTGGCAGGAAATGAAGGAGAGGATATGTAATCAGAACATATTGTATGAAAAAAATTATTTTCAATTAACAAAAATGAAAATAGACAATAAATGTTGGTGAGGATGTGGGGAAGGAGAAGCCTTTATTCACCACAGCAGGGATGTAAACTGGTATAGACAGAAGGACATCAGTATGGAGGTTTCTCAAAAATTAAAAATAGAACACCCACGTTATGCCACTCCTGAGCATATACTCAGAGAGCTATATATTTGACACAAAAAACAGTTGCACATCCATGCTTATTACTGCATTATTCACAATAGCAAGGAAATCAAACCNGCCTTGATGTCCATCAAAAGATAAATGGATAAAGNAAATGTGCATATATACAAAATGGAATTCAGCTATAAAATGAAATTATGGAAATATTCAGAAAGATGAATGGATATGAAAATTATTATAAATGAGGTGAAAAAATCAAAAAGACAAAAAAAAGTACATACTTTTCCATCTGTAGATCCTAGCAAATGAGTGTGGGGATGAGCTTGGAAACTAGGAAGGAAACCACAAGAATTGGGGAAGACATGCTGAGGAAGAGAGAATGGCAATGGGGCACATGGCACGGAAACAAAGGGGTCTGAAAGTGGAAGGNGACAAGGGGGCTATGGGTGCGTGTGAAGAGGTGGGTGAGGAAAGTAAACAAAAGCAACACTTTGATTTGAAAATCCATAAGAAAACCTAATACAGTGTATGCTAATTTAAATTTTTTAATATAAAAGAAAAAATCATGTAATTTTCAGAAAATGATGGAACATCATCAATTTAAGCCAGACAGTGTGTATTTTCTCTCATATGTGAAAGCAAAAAGAAAGAAATGGAAGCTGAAGGGGGATTGCTGGGCAGCAGCAAGGGAGAAGCAGGTGCAGAACAGGGTGAGTGTGGGCAGTGGAGACGGGAAAACACAGTCAGAAGGCTTCATCTATGTCGGAATTNAGCGCCTCCACAACGATCATACAGAAAAGCCACAGACTAGAAGGACAGACCGACAGAAGAGAGTTAGTGTGAGCATGGAGATNGGACTAGAAAGATACATGCAGAAGTCCAGGTGTCTGGAGGCACCACAAGCAAAAGCCAACGGAAGCAAAGGACAGATCACCCTTGTCCTCAGAGAGCAGTCTCATGACACCACAACTTTGGACTTCAAAACTCCAGCTCTGTGAAAGAACACATTCCTCTTGCTAGAAGCCAGGCAGATCACAGTGGTTTGTAATAGTGCTTTCAGGAAACACTATCAGATAATTTCTTTGCAAAATAGTGACTGTGTTTGGGACTCTGTAAGTCCCTCTGAGCCTCTGTCACCTGCCCCAAAGTATATCCTTATAAATGATGATGACCTTTTACTTTGGTTGCTCCCACTTATCTGAGTGGAATCTACTCAGTTCTGTTTCATGCAACATTCTATTCCACATATGAAGAAACATGAAGTGCAAGGAAAACAAATCAAAACCACTATGCATTTAACAAGCCCAACTTTGAAAANGACACAAATTTAAGTGTATGTGTATGTCTATAAAGCATACTGCAACTTAAGGATTAAGATATTTAAAATGATTTTGGTTTTGATTAAACTCATGTTTTTCAAAAATTAAAGCCATTAGTACTAACCAAATTTTACAATCTTACTCCACTGTAGCTAATGTTTCAATATAAAACAATACAACTTTATTTAGGGGATAAATTTAAATACTACAAATCATTCTTATGCAACAATAGGATACTTCCACATTTTTTACCAAATTAACTAGAAGACAAATAATTGTTTACTATGCCCTCTATNTCAAAGCTGAACTATTAGAACTATTAATAAAGACTAACCTTAAGTGATTCGAAAAGTTAAATAAGTAATTAATAAATTACTCATCTGTCAATTTTCTTGGTCCAGATCTAGAAAATAAATAAATTTCATCTATTTTGGATAATACAAGGCTTATGTTGTTTTTCCCATCATTAGACAAAACATAGATAGCTATACTTATATAGACATACAAATACACAAGTATCATGTTATAAAGCCAAAAGCTTCAATTTATGGACTAGTTCATAAAATAACTGTTCTCCAGTATTTTATCTTCTTAGTAGCTTAATACACAAACAATCAGCTGGAATGCATTTTTATTAATGTTATTATTATACTTGGTTAAATAACTTGCCAATATACAAAGTTTGAGTTCTCTCCACATAAGTATCATATTTGGGGATGTAACTGCAAACAGAAAGATACTGTCTCAGTGTGAAATGTATCTTAGCTCATTTTTCTCCTGTTTAATCTATGCCAAGATGNTTTATTGACTCATCTTNGTGCCACAAGCTGAGCACTTTAGCATAGGTTCAGTTCTCCTTCTAAAAACACAGCTATTTCTTGATGTACAACTGTAATTTTAATTCATTTCATATATTCACATGTATATACATGCATTTAATTCTCGTCAGATAATTCTCACAATGATATCATGTACCACAAATTAATTGGCGAGCACATAAAACAATGGGAACGTGAAGGCAATGCTTACTAAAGTGAAAACAGGTTTAAAAGCACTTAGAAACCAGTGTGGCATTATGTGGTAAATTGAAACACACATGTGCCTTGCCATCCAGAAATTCCACTCCNNGCTAAGGAAACTCTAGACTCCAGAAACTTCTCACTTGTATACATCAGAAATGCATGTAGAAATGTTCATAGATATCATATTCATGTAAAAAATATTCCAAGCCATGAACAGCTCAAATGCTCAGCAACAATAAAATGAGCAAACTAAACAAATCCACACAACGAAAGGTACATAATATGATCTGAGCAAAGAAATTCACGCTCTAGGTTGCTGGGAAATGAATTAAGTAGAGCTGCACACATCAATAAGAATAAATCACTCACAATGGTGAGTGAAGGAAAGTAAACACTGAATACACATTGCATCTCTGTTTTTGAAAGTTCAAAACAGGGAACATAAACAGTAGATGACTGAGGGCTGCCTACATTTCTGGCGAACTGACAAAAGAGAAAGCAAGTGAATGGATACACAAAATCCTAGGCAATGGCTACTCTGCAGAGTATAGGATTGGAGGAGACGACTGGATATTTCAAAAGTAGCAGGTGTATTGGAGTTAATTATTGCAGTATTGTTCTTTATGTTTTGTGTTTTTTATATATGTTATACTCCCAGTGAAAAATTTAAAAGGTAGACATTGATCTATCCAGTGTTGCTTTAAGTATTTTAGGAAAGGAAAGATTAAGAGTATGCATTTAGGACAATTGTTAAAATTGCAATATAGGGAGCAATAAATNATTTTTTAAAATCCCTTGTGAATCTGACATANTCTCAACATACCTTTCTCTGTAACGTTATATTTCTTTGCTGTGTCTCCATCACTTGGTGAGTCCCCTGAACTTTTAAAGTCCTGAGTCCTAGAAGCAACTGCTTGAGTTGTTGCCTCACATCCAGTAATAATGGTGTGGGCTTTCATTTTGAACTGTGTTTTTTTTTATCTAAAATAATATGTCAGCTGAGTGTGATGGAGCATATTTGCAATCATGATATTCAAGAGTCTATGGCAAGAATATTGTAATCTGGAGGCTGTCCTACACTACCAATCCAAGTTCAAAACCAGCCTGGGATCAATAGCTAAACTCTGTCTCAAAAATACAAAACTAATAATAAAAACAACAATAATAAATGAAAGAACTATAGTAGAAATTGCTTCCTAATTATGTGAGGAAGTGCAGCATGCCATTACATTGATATCTCTGGATTTATTAAGTAGTAAATTCCTTGTTTTACATGCTCTGTAGCTGTGTCTAGCAAAGCTCTTTTGCCATTTGAGAATGACTTCACAGAGAAGAGATGAAATTCTCCTTTGTTTTCTGTTCTGTTGAAATCCTGAGGACGTAGATGCTTTTCCATAAGTCGTAATCTTGACTGAGTTCACATACAAAATTGATGTGACCGGGTTATGAACTTATAAATACTTTATAGATTTAAATGTTGGATTTTTCAAGCTCTGATTTATCTGAAGGCACATCAGGAGTTCTGAAAGCCATAATTTGGAAAACTGTTATAAGTCAAGATCAATCTTTCTGTCACATTGAAAAGCTATGGTAAATAAAGGCCAAAATACAGAATAGCTTTTCTCCCCTCTTAGTTGATATTAAAAGACATTACTGCTTTCCCTCAAGATTATTTTAGTGTCTTAATTACAGTAAATTAGAATAATTAGAGAGAAATTATTTGAATCCTACAATTCCCCAAAGCCTTTCTCCTGCCTTTTAGTCACATAATGAATGTTAATATAAATAATTGATGCATTCTGAGTGCCTCCATGTCTTCACACCTTACATTTTTCTTTTTTAATTTTGCTCCAGATAGAAGGTGAATCATGTCAGGAATTACTTTTTTCTCCATAGAGTGTTAATTAAGCTTTGGGTGAACCTCATTGAAAATAAAACAAAGTAACTCCACAGTGACATAGAAGTGCATGCATTTCTTTTTGCTTTATCTCAATAGACTCCAATTAAGTAAAAAGTTTCTCCAACACATGTAGACAAAGATTTTTGTATCTCATTGTTTTTATGAGCATATAGCTAAATGCTGAACATTTTTACAAAGTGTGCTTGGTTACTCTTTATACAGGAGGGTACAGCCAGACAAAATCACTGGAGACCATGTTCAAAGAGGTGAAATATTAATGAAGGTTGAATATTCAATATTTAATGTGAACTAACATATGAAAGTAAACACTGTGTACAATATCTATACCAGAAATGGGCATTCCAGTAGAGTCGTGCTAGCTTTCCTGTTAAAAAATTTTACTTCAAAGGATTACAGGCAAAATGCAACTTAAAGAAAGATGCAACAATAAGATATAGTCATGAGATATGGGACCACTCTTGTCTGAGAAGCCATGGGAAACCTCACAAAAGATGTCATGATTCAATAATTGGCCAACATGGCAGTGAAGACTTTCTGACAGAAGGAACAGTTTTAGGAGAAATTATATTTGGCACTGAGGATGAAGTACAGATATCAATGATTCCATTACGATGCCTCTGTAGAAACCAAGTTGTACCTCTGAAGGGAAAACACTCATTCTCAGAAATACAAATGAAGCTGAAGCTTAGTGCCTAGCATCATTTTGTACCTAGTATTTGGAGACAGCTACTCTTCTGTGTGGCCACTTTCACGTGAATAGCAACCTCATCTTGTCCTCACATGCAGACCTCACAGTAACAAATTAAGAGTTCTAATGCTATTTACTGATGTGTGTTGCCATTACTCACTGCAAATGTGCCACTCTAAGCTAAGATGAAAGCCAATATGAAAAAAAATCCATGACCAGACAGTTGATAGAAAACTGAATGAACCGATGATGCAAAGGACCCAGCTCCTGATGAATTCAGCAAGTATGGCTTTGAAAGGCTTCCTTTCATTACCCTTCCTCTCACTCACTCTGGGATGTTCAAGGTACCAGGAGTGTTCTGTATGAGACCGTGATCATTTGTCCTCAGATCTAGTCAGATACAGGGAAGGCATTGAGCAAACAACCAGCCCTCTGTACCATCTCTGCTTCTTCTCGGATCCCTTAGAGCAGGGGTTCTCAGTCTGTGGATTGTGGCTCTTTGGGGGTTGCATATCAGATACTTACATTACTATTCATAACAGTAGCAAAATGACAGCTATGAACTGCCAGTGACATAATTTTATGGTTGGGGTCACCACAGCATGAGAAACTTGTATTAAGAGGATGCAGCATTAGGAAGGTTGAGAACCACTGCCTTAGAGTATTAAATAGTCTTGTTAATGGCAGGCATCCATCCAATCTGGCAAGTCGCCAGATTCTACCTCCTTTGCCACTGAGTCAACATCTCCCCTCTGCTATCAGCAAAGAAAAATGCAAGACTACACACTAAGTAACTCAGCCCCTTCTTTTAGCTGGAATTTCATGTTTGAAATGAACTCTAATTTGTCATGGAAATATGGACACTTTTGAGAGTTAGAGAAAATTCTATCAATAACCATTGTAGGACAACAGGGAGAAATTAATATAGATGGACATACCAATTACAACACGCATCAAAGATATAAAACAAAATGATTATAATGGACATTCCATACCAATCAGTTGTGGCTAAATGGGANGATGGAATTTTTTTCTCACTTTTAAATAACTTTAATGCTGAGTTTGGGTGACATAATGTAAGCATTGGAAGTACATTTTATTTCACACATTAGGATCTTGATACATTAAAGAAGATAACTTATTGCAAACAATTTCTACTTTCAGTGTGGCTTAAAACAACCCTCCAGTTTCGTGGCTAATAAAGATTCAGAGAGTTATTGCCAAGTTCAGTGTCACTGAAACTTCAGGGACAAGACTGAGTTCAAGTCCAATTACCACATAGCACAAGATGTTCCTGTGCCCCCCTTTTTTTTAACTTTCTTTTTATTTTTTCTTTGTGATTTTCACATCATGTCTCCACATTGTATCTTCCTTCTCATCCACCTCCCTCCCCCATCCAAAAAAATTAAAACAAAATAAAATTTAAGAGAAGAAAGGGAGAAGGAAGAAAGGGAGAATCTCCGCATGGATGCTATACTGTGATACAGTGAATAATACAGTAAACCCCTTTATCCATAGATTTTTATATGCAGAAGTTCATCCCAAAGGATCATTGGCATGGTTTGAGGCCCCTGGTCTCTGCTACACCATCAATGCTGGGCTTTCACTGTGACTCTTTTTGGACGGCCCATTGCTGCCCTGTGTCATGGAGATCTTGCAGCCCTGGGGCCACAGGACTGACCCCAACCCCAACCCCCCGCAATGCTCCAGGAGATCACAGATGGAGTGAATGTTGGGGTGGGCCAAAACAAAACCCTGGTTCTGGGCCTGGGTAGCTGCAGGGTTGGTCAGCTTGCAAGCTCTCCCTTGTCTTTGCTGCCAGAGTGAGCGCCCCATCATTGCCCTTCTGGCTAGTTCAGCCCTTGCAGCAATGAGCAAGGGGCGGNGCCATTTCTCCCTCTTTCATGTACTCTGGATAGGATCTCCCACACCTACATCTTCTGGGTCAGCTCTACTGTGTTGCCCAAGCAAGATATAAGGGCCACTTTCCCAAGTGCTGCCACTCATGTGGGACAGGAACCCAACTCTTCCACCTGCCTCAGGCGTTGGGTGAGGGAGGTGTCATCTCTCCTCTGCCCATGCCACCACTTGACTGATGAGAAATTGGGGACAGCTCTTCCATGCTCACAATTTNGGGGCTGGCTCACCCATACCTCCACCAACAGGGTTGGCTCTATTGTGATGCCCATGAGAGGTACCAGACCTGCTCTCCCACCTGCCTCAGGCGTTGATGAGTGGGGAGTGCGAGGGGTGCTAATGGATTCTCTCTTTCCACATTCCACTGTACATATCCCTGATAACCAGTGAAATAAAATTAAAAGAAAACAAAATAGGTCTTTATCTAAAAGAATATAATTTTTATTGGCATTAGTGTCAAATATTATCTTGTGACTCATTAGTTCCTAGCAAAAGGTGTTAATGAGTGCTGTTAAAACTTTTGCCTTCATAAGAGTATGTATTAAAAGAATGCTCATGGTAGATTTGTTTAGGGCACATTTCCTTCTATAACATGGGGAATTAATTTTGGTTTCTGTATTAGTATTTATGGGGTTAAATAATAATTGCTTTATACAAGAAATGTTAAATGGGTAACTGTCAGAATCCAGCTTCTTTAGGTATACAGAATAATTGCTGATAGTACAATATTATTTGATGGAGACCATGATGGATGCAGTATAAGAACTCTGGGAATGTATTTGTGGAATGTGTAACCAACTTCATAGCATTCATGAGTCAGATTTAGCTGCAGAAAATGGAGTCAATGAAAATGGCCAGTAGAACTGAAGGGAGAGTGTGTCTGCCCTCACGAAGGTTATGGACACCATGGGATTCTTGCTGGGGAGAAAGCCACAGCTTCCAAAGGATGCTCAGATAAGGTGGTGCCCTATGTGTGGAAGAAGAAGACTCTCATCCCTACCCAACATCTTTGTCCAGATACCTTAGTATAAGTCACCTAAAGTTCAATAAGATAATCATGTTCTTTATGTAATATCTCTGAAACTTTCAAATGAAGATGATGCATTTTAAAGGAAATACACAAACACCATCTAAGCATTAAGGAAATTGGAAATAGGTATAATTAAGACATCAATCAAAAGCAAATTAGAAAGCATCTGGAACAGAACTGACTTAATTGGCAATGTTTAGCACACACTAATGAAAGCAGAGATTNGACCTAAAAAGCCTTGTTATATATGATCTGGGAAAGTGTTTACATTCTAAAAAGTGTGTCTTCCGTAAAACATCATTTTTAGGGAATAATGTTTTCCCTATGACAAAGAATCTTAATTTGTTCCCTATAAACATTTTATTTATAAGTATCATGTTTCCATATAGATCACATTATAATTACCTTTCTCTTGCACAAGCATTCATGGGGGATTGCCAGGGATAAAAAGCAATGATTGCATGTCACAAAACCACTTGGCATGGAGTAGGTCCAAATAGACGAGCATCAGTTACCCTCTCCTGAATCCCAGTTTTCTTCTCTGTAACAGGAGAAATTTAAATATTTACCTATCTTTTCCTTCTGAAGTAAAATGGCCAAAAAAGATAGAAGGGAATTTTCTGTGAATTAATTGATTTGAAACCTAAATGAATTGATAATAAAACTGGTAATTTTACTTTCTGATTTACAATTTGTATCAAATTCATTAGCTTATTTAGCAAACATCTATTGAACATTCACTGCATGCAAACCCTTGTCTTAGAGATTATAACCAATCTCAAAATAATTCTGCTCCTTTGCCTCATGGAGCTCATAGTACAGAAGAATAGATAGATTTGAGAATATAGATACAGGAATGCAAATACTGTCTGCTATTATGGCAAAGTGAAGCACTTGGAGAGATGCGACTTAAGCTGGGAATTGAGGGGAGGATGAGAGGCACTGAGTGTAAAGAAGCTCCCTGTGGCAAGGAAGAAGAGTGAATGAGAAACTGAGAGCAGAGCAGGTCACGTGACTGGAGCTGCACGAGGCAGCAAAATCATGGTGGGATAGGGCTGCATAGCTGGGANGGCTGAGGAACCATTCAGGCCTGAGGGGTCTCTCTCCACCATGTAGTGAGACTTCCTTCAGCAAAGGATGTCTATGATAAGGAATGCCGAAGTATAAATGGAGTAAATTCATGAGACTTGGCCAAGACCTGTCTCTTATACACATCTAGATGTGTATAAGAGACAGGCTGGGAGGGCTGAGGAACCATTCAGGCCTGAGGGGTCTCTCTCCACCATGTAGTGAGACTTCCTTCAGCAAAGGATGTCTATGATAAGGAATGCCGAAGTATAAATGGAGTAAATTCATGAGACTTGGCCAAGACTGCTCACAAGGCAACTTGCCATCAGGGGGTCAATGTAGGCAGTGAGGACTGAGATTGCTGGCATGAGGGGACATGAGGGGACAGAAGACGAGTGTTCAGATAAAATGACCTTTAGTTTTCACACTGTAAAAAAGGAGAGAACCACACATGAATTACAGCTCATTATAATTACAAATCATCAAAAACAATTTTATTATTTGAGTGTGTGTGTGTGTGTGTGTGT
>LZPO01029059.1:0-17057 GCA_001675575.1 Neotoma lepida
TTTTTTTTTTCGAGACAGGGTTTCTCTGTGTAGCTTTGGTGCCTTTCCTGGAACTCACTCGGTAGCCCAGGCTGGCCTCGAACTCACGAAGATCCGCCTGCCTCTGCCTCCCGAGTGCTGGGATTAAAGGCGTGCGCCACCACCACCCGGNGGATCAGCCATTCTTGCTTTGCTTTCTTTAACTACCATTTCATTTCTGTGAATTGTGCCTTGTCTCTTTACTCCATTATGCAAATACTTTTGCTCATCTATTCTCAAATAACACTGGCCTTGATATACATTCCTTTTAAATTAATTTTTAATTTGAATTTTTTTCATAAACTATATTTTGATTATATTCTTTCCCCTCTTCCAACTTCTCCCAGATCCTCCCCACCCCTTTACACAAGTTTCCACACAGACAAAGTTCCATACAGAAGGAGAAGTGAACACAAATTCCTACCTCTAACCAAGATGCAATTTGCAATTGATACCTACAGGAAAAGGGAAATCTGGTTTTCTCAACCACACTCCAGGGCAGGCTTGATACCCAGAAGTGTTTAGCCAACACAAAACATGCTCTACTCTTCTTTATTAGAGTAGATATAATCCCCACCCTACAAATTTAAAATCATACTTCTTTTGCCTAGGAAGCAAAGATTAATTAATTCTTCCCTGCACTAGTCACACACATTCACTCAAATACTAACTGTTCTCTGTGCTGCAGCCTATAAGTCAGCTTGAACTCACAGTTTAGCTTGGGTGTCAAACATATGACATACTTAACTCAGGGCAGCATTAAGAATGATAACAAAGTGCTCAGGGTACAGAAAGGTGAGAGACACTTATGTCCCAAAGAATACAGGACAAATATTGAGCCCAATATATGAATGATGAGCTATGTTTTACTGGCCNAAAAGAAAGCAAATACCAGAAGGAATCAGTATGAGGAGCAGAAACCCTAAAATGTGCATTAGGAAGTGATGCTGTTCTGTGGCGTACAGAATACTTAACGGTTGGATCAAAGGTATGCTTTGGAGTTTGATAAACACCTTTGGACGCTTTGGTAGGGAATTCAAACTTTGTGCTAAAGGCATATGGGTGGTTCTTTTAGAAGAGAGAAATCGAAAATCAATTCTGGCTTTGGACAATGACTTTGCAGGATGGGAGTTGTGTGGGGAGAGATTAGAAGCACACTGATCACCCTGGGGATGGTAAATTGTACATTTTTAAAAGATTGTCTCAAAATGTTCCTATGTAGAATCCAAAAAGTTATTTTAGGGAGTGGAATTTTAGATGGCATTAATCCTTAGTTGGGTTCCTTAATCTTTTCTAAGACCAGCATTATTTTACTTTTGCTCTCATTTTGAGGCATTTTTAAAACCATTTTGTTAAAATATTTGCCAGTTATGTTCAACATTGAATTTTGTGCTTGCTGAGCTATAAATTCTTGGAATTATTATAGTAATAATGCTGAAATGGTATAAAAGAATGAAGGAGAGAACATAATAGTATTTGAAAGCTTCCTACATACCAGGCATTTAAAATACTTATTGTTTTTACAAAGACCCTAAAAGGAAGGCATTGTTACTCCAGTGTCAAGGAGAAACCATTTAAAGAAATTGTCAATAACTCACAGTTAAAGAGGGACAGAGAAGGGGTGTAAGCCCGTGCATAGCTGCTCCCCTAATCTCACACACTTTCATCCTACCATTTTCAGTTAGGTAGGAATGAACTGAGGGTCTACCATGTAATCTTTGTAGGTAATAGACTTTGTTTGGGAAATGTTATTCACAGGATAATTATTTCTTTATTTTTCGTTACTAACTCATTGTATGACCCATTTTCCCCTATTTTCATCCATAATCTGGATTCTTAACTATAAAAACTACATAATACATGCCTTTTATACATGGGATTGGTGAAATTCTACCAAGGGGAGCCATACAAGGGTTTTGAAAGCAGGGCAGGACTCCAGTCAGGGAAGCAGGTAGGCTAACTGCTGATAGGCACCCATCTTCAGTTTCTCCAACTCCAGTCCCCCAGTCTCATCCCAAGCTCTGCAGCAGACCACCTACAGAGGTCTCCCTTCCCTCTTCCTCCCTTCCTCCTTCCTCCTCTCCCCTTCCCCCATCTCCAGTGGATCACACAGCTCTTTCCCTCCTAACTACCTTCCCNCAAGTCATTGCTTTATCCCAGCCCCCATCTCCATCAGGCAATCCCAGGGAACCCATAGAGCACTCCAGGCAGAGTAAGAAGTGTGCTCACTGAAAATCTTTACCTCTCCCTCAGCTCCTCCAAAGCCAGTCACCTAGTCTTATCACCCAGCTCTATAACAGACCTCCTGACGCAACCTCCCTTCTCCCACTTGCCCCCTCCTCCAATAGATCACACAGAACTTCTGCTCCTGACTCCCCTTCCCTGACTCAATGCTTTATNCCAGCCTCAAACTCCAACATTCATTCCCTGGGAACCCATAGGCTCCTCTGGACAGCTAAGCAGGTAAGCTAACTCTAGATCTTCACTTCTTCCATTCCTCCAAATCCAGTCCTACAGCCACATCCCCAGCTCTGAAGCAGACTACCTGCTTCTGCTTCTCGCTCTCTGCCCCCATACACAGGGGACTAAGCAAGTTTTCTGTAGAGCACTTTGCTTTCCTTCCTCCTTTGGACCCCTTCAATCCCCCTTTCCAGCCCACCTCTATTCTTAAGTGTCAGTTCCCAACACCTAGAAACACATTTTACCTGGAACTCCAAGAGGCAACACCAATCAGGATCATACAAGAATCTCCTTCCAGACCAAAGGCAGCCACCGAACTCTCCTAAGAATCAGAGAGGGCAACAGGAAGTTGCATACAACAAAGACCAGATGGCAGCACCAAGAATTACAATCATCCCAAACCCAGATGCCTAGATACCAATGTAAAAACACATTCAATAACAGCCAGGACAGTATGTCTCCACCAGGGCCCAGCAATTCTATCATAGCAGGCCCTCNGTATTGCACCATAGCTGAAGCACAAGAAAAATACCCTAAAATAGCTTTTATGAATATGGCAGAGCTCCTAAGAGGAAATGAATAAATCAAAATCTAGGAAAAACCAAACAGTGAAAGAAAATGAATAAAATCACCATTCAAGACCTGAAAATGCAAATAGAATCAATAAAGAAAACCCAAATTGAGGGAAATCTGGAAATGAAAAATTTAGGTCTTAAACAGGAAACTAATAGGCAAGCCTCATCAACAAAATATAAGAGTTAGAAGAGGGAATCTCAGGCATTAAAGTCAAGATAGAAGAAATGAATACTTTGCTCAAATAAAATATTAAATGTAAATAAATTCGGGAGCCAAAAATTCAGGAAATNTGGAACACTATGAAAAGGCAAAATCTAAGAACAATAAGAATAGAAAAAAGGAGAATGCAAGAAAAAGGAATGGAAAATATTTGCAACAAAATCATAGAGGAAAAAAATTCCAAATCTAAAGAAGAAGATTCCTATCAAGGTACAAGCAGCATACACATCATCAAATGGAGAGAAACACAAAAGAAAGTTCCCTTGGCACATAGTAATCAAAGCACTAAACATACAGACCAAAGAAAGAATACTTAAAACTACAAGGGAAAAAGACCAAGTAACATACAAAGAAAAACCTATAAGACTAACACCTGACTTCTCAGTGGAGACTCTAAAGTTCAGCAGGACCTGGAAAGATGTTCTACAGACTCTAAAAGACTGAAGGTGAGGACCCAGATTACTATACCCAGCAATACTTTACATAAAAATAGGTGGAGAAAAAAAGCTATTCCATGATAAAAAAAACCTAATTTAAACAATATCCAAGTTATCTACATCAAGGATAAACATTAACTCCAGGTAAAAGGATGGAAAAAGATATACCAAGCAAATGGACCTAAGAAGCAAACTCGTGTAGACATTTTAATATCTGACAAAATATACTTTAACTGAAAATTAATCAGAAGAAATAGAGAAGGACACTGCATCCCCCTCAAAGGAAATATCCACCAAGTGGACATTGCAATTCTTAATATCTATGGACCAAATACAAGGGCCCCCAGGTTCATAAAACAAACATGATTACAGCTTTAATCACATATTGACCCTCACACACTGGTAGTGGGAGACATCAATATCCCACTCTTACCAATAGATAGGTCATCCAGACAAAAACTAAACAGAGAAATGCTGGAGCTAACTGAAGTCATAAACCAAAGGGACCTAACACATTTACATAATATTTCACAAAAACACAAAAGAATATACCTTCTTTTCACAGCTCATGGAACATTCTCCAAAACTAACCCTATACTCAGATACAAAGTAAGTCTCAACCGATACAAGAACATTGAAATATCACCCTGCATCCTATCTGATCACTGTGGCTTAAAGCTGCATTTCAGCAATAACAGAAGCAACAGAAAGCTCACCAACTCATGGAAACTGAACAACTCACTATGAAACTGAAATGAAAACTGGATCAAAGACANAAATTAAGAAGAAATTAAAGATTTTTCTACAACTGAATGAAAATGAACACAACATACCCAAACTTACGGGTCACAATGAAGGTGGTTCTAAGAGGCAAGTTCATAGCACTAAGTGCTTACATTAGAAAAAATTGACGAGCTCTCAAATTAGCAATTTCAGAGAACACCTGAAAACTCTAAAAAAAAGAATAAATCACATACAAAAAGAATACATGGATAGAAATAATCAAACTCAGAGCTAAAGTCAATAGAATAGGAACAAACAAAAATATAAATAATCAATGCAACAAAGAGTTGGTTCTTTGAGAAAATAATGATTGACAAGCCTTTATTCAAATTAACTAATAGGCCAAAATAGAATATTCAAGTTAACAAAATGAGACATGAAAATACATAGCAATAAGCACCGGGGAAATACACAGAATCATAAGATCATACTTTAAAAACCTGTACTTAATCAAATTGGAAAATGAAAAATAAATGGATAATTTTCTCAATACAAACCTACTCCCAAAGTTAAATCAATAACAGATAAGCAATTTAAATAAACCTCTAACCTCAAATGAAATAGAAGCAATAATTAAGTCTTCAAACAATAACAACAACAAAAAGCACAGAGCCAGATGATTTTAGTACAGAATTCTACCAGACTTTCAAAGAAGAGTTAATGCCAATACTCCTGAAATTATTCTACAGAATAGAAAGAGAAGGACCATTGCTCAATATGTTTATGAAGCTATACTTACCTTGATAACCAAACTATCTAAAGACCTAGCAAAGAAAAAGAATTACAAACATATTTCCCCCATGAACACAGATCCAAAAATTCTCAATAAAATACTTGCAAATAGAATCCAAGAACATATCAAAAGGGTCATCCAACATGATCAAACAGGCTTCATCCCAGAGATTGAGGGATGACTCAACATACAGATGATAAATGTAATCCACCACATAAGCAAACTAAATGACAAACAAACAAACAAAAAACACATGGTCANCTCATTAGATGCAGAAAAGGACTTTGACAAAAATTCAACATCCACCCATTCATAATAAAATTCCTGGAGAGATTAAGGATACAAGAGACACACTTCAATATAATAAAGGCAGTTTGCAGCAAGTCCATAGACAACATCAACTTCAATTGAGAGAAACTCTAAGCAGTCCCACTAAAATCAAGAGCACTCTTTCCATATCTATTTAATATAATACTTGAAGTCTTAGCTAGAGCAATAAGACAACTGAAGGAGATCAAGGGAATACAAATTGGAAAGGAAGAATTCAAAGTATGNTTTTTTTGTAGATGATAGCCCAGTATATACAAGTGATCCTAAAAATTCTGCTGGTGAACTCTTACAGGTAATAAACATTTTCAGTAAAGTAGCTGGATACAAAATTAACTCACAAAAATATGTAGTTTTCCTATACACAAAAGACAAATGGAATGAAAAAAGAAAACAGGCAAACAACATCTCTTACAATATCCTCAAATAGTACAAAGTATCNTAGGGTACCTCTAAGCATCCAAGAGAAAGACTTGTATGACAAAAACTTTAAAACATTGAAGAAGATAGATCATCCATGTGCATGAATCAGTAGGATTAATATAGTAAAAATGGCCATTTTACCAAAAACAATCTATGGATTCAATNCAATGTCCATCAAAAATCCAATGCAATTCTTCACAGATCTTGAACAGATGATTTTCAGCTCCATATGGAAATAGAAAAAACCCAGGATAGCTAAAACAATCTTAAATAACAAAGGAATTGAGGGAGGAATTACTATCCTTGATTTCAAGTTGTACTACAAAACCAGAGTAATAAAAACAGCATGGTATTGACATAAAATCAGACACATTGATCAGTGGAACTGAATTGAAGACGAAGACATAAATCCACACACCTATGGATACTTGATATTTTTTATTAAGAAACCAGAAACACACATTAAGAAAAAAGACAGCATCTTCAACAAATGGTGCTGATGAAAAAAATGGTGAATGCATGTAGAATAACTCAAATAGATTCATTTCTTCTCAGTGGAGACTCTAAAATTCAGCAGGACCTGGAAAGATGTTCTACAGACTCTAAAAGACTGAAGGTGAGAACCCAGATTACTATAACAAGCAAACTTTATATAAAAATAGGTGGAGAAAAAAGCTATTCCATGATAAAAAAAACCTAATTTAACCAATATCTAAGTTATCTACATCAAGGATAAACATTAACTCCAGGTAAAAGGATGGAAAAAGATATACCAAGCAAATGGACCTAAGAAGCAAACTCGTGTAGACATTTTAATATCTGACAAAATATACTTTAACTGAAAATTAATCAGAAGAAATAGAGAAGGACACTGCATCCCCCTCAAAGGAAATATCCACCAAGTGGACATTGCAATTCTTAATATCTATGGACCAAATACAAGGGCCCCCAGGTTCATAAAACAAACATGATTACAGCTTTAATCACATATTGACCCTCACACACTGGTAGTGGGAGACATCAATACCCCACTCTCACCAACAGATAGGTCATCCAGACAAAAACTAAACAGAGAAACGCTTATCATTCTGTATATAACTCAACTCCAAATGTCTCTAAGACTTCATCACAACACCAGATACACAGAACCTTATAGCGGAGTAAGTAGAGAATAGCCTTGAACTCATTGGCACAGGAAAAGACTTTCTGAACAGAATACCATTAGCACAGGCACTATGATTAACAATTAATAATTGGAACCTCATGAAACTGAAAAGCTTCTGCACAGCAAAGGACACTATCAATTGGACAAAGTAGCAGCTGACACAATGTGAAAAGATTTTTTTTTTACCAACTATGCATCTGATAAAGGGCTAATATTAAAAAAGAACTCAAGAAATTTGGTACCAAAAACACCAAATAACCCAGTTAAATATGGTGTACAGATCTAAAGAGAATTTTCAAAAAAGAAAACTCAAATGGCTGAGAAGCNCTTAAAGAAATGTTCATCATCCTTAGTTATTAGGGAAATACAAATCAAACCTACTTTGAGATTTCATCTTACACCCATCACAATGGCTAAAATCCATGAAACAAATGATAACTCGTCCTGGAAAGTATGTGGAGTGAGTGCAATGCTCATCCATTTCTGATGAGACTGAAAACTTTTACATCCACTATGGAAATCAGTCTGACAGTTGGTCCGGAAGATGGGAGTCAATCTACCTCAAGATCCATCTATACCACTCTTGGGCATATACCCAAAGAAGTCTTCATCCTACCACAGAGACACGTGCTCAACCATGTTCACAATAGCTAGTGATACTTGCTCAACTATGATTATAATAGCTATTCATAATAGCCAGAAATTGGAACCAACCGAGATACCCCTNGATAGAAGGATGAATAAAGAAACTGTGGTACATTTACACAATAGAGTATTACTCAACCATTAAAAACTTAAAACACAAAATTTGCAGTTGAATGGGTGGAATGAGAAAAAAATCCTTCTGAGTGAGGTAAGCCAGACTCAGAAAGACAAATGTGGTATGTATTTGCTTGTATTTGGATATTAGCTCATAAACCAATGACAAGCAAGTTATAATTCATAGAACAACAGAGTTTAGGTAAAGAGTAAGGGGCTAAAGGGGACAGATAGATCTCCCTAGTGAAGGGAAATAGAATAGATTATTATAGGTAGATGGCCTGGAAGGGAGGATCAAGTGGGGAGGGGGAAAATGGGGGGTGAAGGAAGGAATATGAGGAGAGACAGCTAAAATTAAGGGCTATTTCAGGGATAGTATGCAAACCCAATACAGTAGAAGCTTTCTAAAATATATACATACATGAAGGTGATTTAAATGAAATCACCAAATAATGAGGAGCTAGAATCCCAACTGGNCATCTTTTGTCACCAAATGAAGCTTCCAGTACAGGGATTGGGTCACCTTTAGGAGTTCTTGGCCAAACGGGTCCGATGAGAACCCTCAAACAACCCATGCTGTTGCCAGGACTATAAGTTGCTCTCCACAAACTGATGACAGGGCCCATTGCTGAAAACAACAGCTACACAACTCATTGAACATGAAGACGTCAAGCTGGTGTCTACCTAGAGCCTTCACCCCTATGTTCTTTCATCTTTAGCACAGAAAGGTACTGTTCTTGCTACCAAAAGAGTACTACAAACANNAACCCAGTCACAAATCCTTTGATCTAAAGTGGTGCCCTGCCTCAAAGATATGCTAGGGCAATGATAGCACAAAACTTGTGGTAGTCACCAACCAATATCTGATTTCACTTAAGGCCCACTCCAGAGATGGAACCCATACCTCACATTTCTTACGTGAACAAGAACCTAAGACTAAGTATCTCAGGGACCTAGGGTAAAATCAAATACTACTGTTTAAGAAAAACCACCACCACCAACAGAAAGAGTAGCAATAAAATGACTCCTAATGACATTCTGCTATACTTATAGATCAGTGCCTTGTTCAGCCTTCATCAGAGAAGCTTTCTCCTGCTGCAGATGGGACCAAACAGCCTATAGCCAGACATAATGCAAACAGTGAGAGACCTTAGAACACTCATCCCTACATGGAATGTGTCCATCCAATCCCTGCCCTCATGGCTCAGGGAGCTCTGTGGAAGAAAGGCAAAATGTGGCAGACTATGGAGGACACCAAATAAACAAGGCCCTCTAAATCAACATGAACAAAGCTCATATGAACTCATGGAGACTGAGGCAGCACACATCTGCACCAGGTCCTTTGCACATGTATTATGGTTTCCAGTTTAGTGTTTTTATTGGATTTCTTATTGTATGAACAAATGAGTCTGTTTCTTGTGCCTTCTCTTGGGCTCTTTTCTTTCTGTTTGTTTGTTTTGTATAATTCTGATTTGTTCATTTTTGTTTTATTGTTTTAATTTTATTTTATCCCTCAGAAGTCTGTTTGTTTTCTAATGAGAGACAGNAAGGGAATTGATCCAGATTGGAAAGGAAGTGTGTGTGTGGCAGGGGGGAGCTGACAGGAGTAGCAGAAGAGAAAATTGTAATCAGAATATATTGCAGAAAAAATTTTTTTCAATAATGGGAATAAATTACAAGAAAAAAAGAACAAAAAGAAAGCAGGACAGTTAACTTCCCATGCTCCTCTCTTTTCTTTCTTTCTGTTGATTGTGGCTTTTCCCTTTTGGCTCTGGCTTTTACAACCTTAGGCCTTGTTAATCAACCTTCTTCCAAGGCAGCAAGGCTCTTGCCTCACCAGTCTCAGAGCCAAGGACAGTTCTTCTCCATTGCCAGTTCTCAGGCTCTTCCTGTTGCTACTGGCCTCCTCAGCTTTGCTCATAACTCAGTATTTCTTATCACCTCTCCACTGGTAAACTCTGGGAGGATGCTGTCAGACTCTGCTGAGTCTCAATTTCCTCCCATTACATTGTAAGCTACTTGAGAATGAGAACTATACTTGTCTTATTAGGTCACCCTCCAGAAAAACCAGTTTTTGGAAGGTCTGTGGTTATGTGGAAACTGACAATCTGATGAAAATGTGTCTGATTGCTGAAAATATATAACTTTAGATGAAAATCATTTATGTTCTTGGTACCAATCTATAGAGCTCATGAAGAATTTTTTGTCTAATTGTGTTTGCACCCAGATTTAATTTTGAGACATAAATTTTCAGACCATTTGGTATCCCAAAATATAGTACACTTCATCTCAAATGGTTGCAAAATGAGCTTAACTGGTTAAGTAAATACCAGTCTAAAGAGCTCCTCTGCAATAGTCAGAAGATGTCCAGATCAGTTTTAATTCTGACACTTCATGAGAGGATCCATCGAAANATGACCTTCAAACTTCGAGACATATTCCTACACTGCATATAGAAAATGCCATTCTAGCATCTATAATATCTGTGGACTCCTGACACATAAATAATGAAAAATGGAAATGTTCATCTTTTTTAAGATATTGAGTAATTTCCCAGAAGACTTGGGCTTTCATACATAGCAAGTGTTGTGAGGTAAGCCCACCAGAGAACACCACACAGAGACTCTTAAAGCCAAAAAGAAAGTCTTTATTACCACCCAGAAGATGCATGGGGAGCCTGCCCAAATCACTCAGCCCTGAGCCTTACAGTCCTTTGTCTTTTATGTGTAAAAACCACATCCTGATTGTCCCACCAGTTAACAAGATGCAGGACTACAGAAGTTGAAAAGCAAGGTTAGTATGTTTATGGACATNTTGAAACTATGGCCTAGGTCTTTGATGGATTAGGTCTTTGTTTTCACTTTGGCAGATGCTGGAGCGTATGCATTGGGTTTTAAGGACAGAATGGTTCCTCTAACATGGAGTTAGGTCTGGGGCATGTTACANGTACTTCTTGGGCTAACTTACTACTGACACCAAATGTGTGATCTCAAGGAGTTTCCAGAAGCAACTTTCCAAGATAAGACATCCCAGCCATATGTTCTGAACTGTTGGACCTTGACTGAGCAGTAGAAGCAGATGGGTCCCTGGGAAAGATGCCAAGATGCTGGCAGAACCCACTCCTGGCACCTGGGTGCTCTCTTTGAGAAATGGGAATTTTCTGGATAATAGTAACAAGTATGACAGTGAAGATGGCNTTAAGAACCAGTCTTGTTAAAAATTGGCTCCCACTCATGTGCAATCTGTGCAAAGCACTGTGTCCCATGAAACAGGTTTAAACCTAAATTTTCATGGTAAACATTTGAGATTATAAAAACTTACAGCAGAAAGAATNTGCAAAAATCAGCTACAGGGATGTATCTTCATGAGTCCATGCATGCATGCAGGTGTGTTTAAGCGAGACTAATCACTAAAAGTAAGTTTTATATGCAATCCTAATTTGATATAACATCTTTACTAAAACCTTGACTTTAGAAAATCAGAGAGTATTAATGTTGAAATTTACTGTTCGCAAATTATCAAATAGAAATAATATGGAAAGATATGATGATTGGTTATTAATAATGAAAGTAACATAGTAATCTTATAGTCACTGCCCTATAATCTCAATATTCCAGAGGCTGAGGCAGGAGGATTGTGAGTTGAGGACAGCCTCAATTGCATAGTGAGACCTTATTCAAAGACCAAGCAAGAATTTTTTGATGAAAATAGTTATAACATCCAGTATATATGAATCATATTGTAATGTTCTAAGCCATAGACCCCCAAAGCATGGCTAAAGGCTGAATCTGACCCATTGTAACACACACACACACACACACACACACACACCACTACCGCTGCCACAACAACCACCACCACCATAACCACCACCACCATCACAACAACAACAACAACAACAAAATAATAGGAATCAGTGAATACTACTCATTATTATCTTTCAATATCAATGATCTCAAGTCCCCCATAAAAAGACATTCACAGAATGGATGCAAAAACAGGATCGATTCTTTTTGCTGCATCCAAGAAACACACATTAACATCAAGGAGGGACAACACATTATTTCAGGGTAAAAAGATAGAAAAAGATATTTCAAGCAAATGGACCTAAGAAGAAAGATGATGTAGCCATTTTAATACCTGACAAAATAGACATCAAACCAAAACTAATCAGAAAATATATGGAAGGACAACACATCCTCACCAAGGAAAAATCCAACAATAGGATGTTACAATTCTTTGCATCTATGNACCAAACCCAAGGCCACCCAAGTTCACGAAATAAACACAATTGCAGCTTTAATCACATATTGACCCTCACACACTGATAGGGGGAGGTATCAATACACCACTCTCACCAATAGATAAGTCATCCAGACAAAATCTAAACAGATAAATGCTGGAGCTAATTGATGTCATAAACCAAATGGACCTAACATGTTTACANAACATTTCATGAAAACACAAAAGCATATACCTTCTTCTTAGCAACTTATGGGACTTTCTCCAAAACTGACCTCATACTCAGACACAAAACAAATCTAAACAGATGCAAGAAAATTGAAATAATATCTTTCATCTTATCTGTCCACCTCAGATTGAAGCTGGATATCAACAAGAGAAACAACAGAAAGCTTACAAACCCATGGAAACTGAGCAACTCTTTACTGAATGAAAAATGGTTCAAGATAAAAATTAAAAATTAAAGCCTTTCTAGAATTAAATGAAAATGATTACACAACATGGAACACAATGAAGGCAGTTGTAAGAGACAAGTTCATAGTACTAAGTGCCTACATTAAAAGAAAGGAAAGATCTCATATTAGTAACTTAGCAGCATACCCGAAAGCCCTAGACCAAAAAAGAAAAATTCACACACAAGAGCAGTACACAGCAAGAAACAATCAAATTTAGGATGAAAATCAATAAAATTGAAAACAAAACTATAAAAATATCAATAAAACAAAGAATTAGTTTTTTGAGAAAAATCAATAAAATTGATAATATTGACACTTATCCAAATTAACTAAAAGGCAGAGAGAGAATATCTAAAATAAGAAAATTAGAAATGAAAAGGANATAAATTTAGACACTGAGGAAACCCACAGAATCATAAGGACATATTTTAAAATCTTGTCTTCCACCAAATTGGAAAATCTAAAAGAAAGGGATAATTTTCTCTACCCATACCACTACCAAAGTAAATTCAAGATTAGATAAGCAATTTAAACATATCTATAATCCCTAGTGAAATAGAAATAGTAAATACAAATCTACTAACCAAAAAAAAAAAAAAAAAACCTCAGGGCCAGATTAATGCTAACACCTCTCAAATTATTCCACAAAATAGAAATAGGAGAAATAGAAATAGAAATGCTAGATTCATTTTATGAGGCCACAGTGAGCCTGATGACCAAACCATGTAAAGATCCAACAAAGAGACTTACAGACTAATTTCCTTTATGAGCACAGATATAAAAATTCTCAAAAAAAAAGAAAAGAAGAAGACAACTTGCAAATGGAATTCAAGCACACACTAAAAAGATCATCCAAGATGATCAAGTATGCTTCATCCCAGAGATTCAGGGAAGATTCAACATACATGAATTGATAAATTTATATATAGACAAACCATATAAACAAACTGAAAGGCAAAACCACATGATCATGATCATCTCATTAGATGCAGAAAGGCCTTTGACAAAAATATAACATCTGTCTCTTATACACATCTAGATGTGTATAAGAGACAGGCAAGTATACAGTGTACAGCAAGCCTATAACCAACATCAACTTAATGGAGAGAAACTCAAAGCAATTCCACTAATATCAGGAACAAGACAAGACTGTCCATTCTCTCCATAGGTATTTAATATAATNCTTGCAGTTTTAGCTAGAACAATAAGATAACTAACTAAAGGAGATCAAGAGGATACAAGCTGGAAAGGAAGAATTCAAAGTACNTTTATTTGTAGATGATATCATAGTANNTACAAGTGATCCTAAAAATTCCACTGGTGAACTCTTACAGCTGATAAACACTTTCAGTGAAGTATATGGATACAAAATTAACTCACAAAAATCAGTAGCTTCGCTATATACAAATGGTAAATGGGCATGAAAATAACATCTTTCATAATAGCCTCAAATAGTATAAAATATCTTGGGGTTCCTCTAACCATTCAAATGAAAGACTTGTATGATAAAAACTTTAAGACANTGAAGAAAGAGATTGAAGAAGATATCAGAGGATGGAAAAACCTCCCATGTTCTTAGATAAGTAAGAGTAATACAGTAAAAATGGCCATTCTACCAAAAGCAGTCTACAGATTCAATGCAATATCCATCAAAATTCTAACACAATTCTTCACAGATCTTGGAAGGATGAGTTCAGCTTCTTATGGAAACAAAAACCCAAGCATACCTAAAACAATCTTGAATAACAAAGGACCTGAGGGAGGTATTATTATCCTTGATTTCAAGTTGCACTACAAAACCAGAGTAATAAAAACAACTGGTACTGGCATTAAATTAGACACATTGATCAGTGAAATTGAATTGAAGACCAAGACATAAATTCATACATCTATGGACATCTGATTTTTTTTTTATAAAAAAGCCAGAAACACACATTAGAAAAAAAGATAGNATTTTCAATAAATGGTGCTGTTTAACCATGGTGGCTGCATATAAAATAATCCAAACAGATTCATACTTATCACCCTGCACAAAACTCAACTCCAAATGGCTCGAAGACTTCATCACTACACCAGATACACAGAACCTTGTAGGAGAGAAAGTTGTGGATAGCCTTGAACTCATTGACACAGGAAAAGACTTTCTGAACAGAATACTGTTANCACAGGCATTAAGACCAACAATTGATAAATNGGACTTTTATCATGAGGACTTCTCATGAAACCNAGAAGTTTNTGCAAGGTAAAGGACACCATCAAAACAGGAAAAGATTTTTACCAACTCCACATCAAANNGAAGTCTAAATTTCAAAATGCATAAAGTACTCAAAATCTAGATATCAAGACAACAAATAACCCAACTAAAATGTGGTACAGATCTAAANAGAGTATTCTCAAAAAAGAAAACTCAAATGGCTGAGGAGCACTTAAAGAAATGTTCAACATCCTTAGCAATCAAGGAAATGCAAAATANAACTACTTTGAGATTTCATCTTCTACCTGTCAGAATAANTAAGATGAATAAAACAAGTGACAGCTCGTGCTGGTGAGGATGTGGAGTAAAAGAAAACCCCATTCTTTGCCGGTGGAAGTGCAAAGTTGTACAGTCACTATGGAAATCAGAGTGACAGTTCTTTAGGAAGATGGACATTGATCCACCTCAAGATCCAGCCATACCAGTCTTGGACGTATACCCAAAGGACTCTTCATCTTACCACAGAGACACTTGATCAGCCACATTCATTGCTGTCTATTCATAATAGCCAGAAATTGGAAAAAATTAGATATCCCTAAAAGATAAATGGAAAAAGAAAATGTGGTATGTTTACACAATGGAATATTATTCAGCTACTAAAAAATGAAATCATGAAATCCACATGTAAATNGATGTAACTAGAAACAAAAACATCCTAAGTGAGGCAATCCAGAAAGATAAATATGGTATGTGGATATTAGCTCTTAAGCCAGTGATAGGTAAGCTGCAATCCATATAACCACAGAGGTTAAGCCTACAGTAAGGGACTAGGGGTGACACACAGATCTCCCTAGGAAAGGGAAGTAGAATAGATAGTTATGGGTGGATGGGTGTGTGCTTAAATAGAAGGAGCAANAGCGAAGGGGGAAGATGGGATGAAGGAAAGACAGCTAAAATTAAANGTCATTTGAGGAGTAGTACAGAAACTAATAAGTAGGAGTTTCCTATAATGCGTGCATATATGAAGGCTATGTAAATATAATCATGAAATAATGGGGAATACAGAGCCCAACTAGACATCTCTCATCACCAAATGAACTTTTGGTACCAATAATGGATTACATCTAATCGAGTTTTTAGAAGGANTCCCATGGGAACCTCCAAACAACCCAGGNTGTAGCCAAGACTATAGGTTACTCTCCAAGATTGATCACAAGACCCTATTNCTGAAACAACACCTATATAATTTAATATGAAAAAAGTGAGCTGGTGTCTACTGGGAGAGCTTCACCCCTATGGGCTAGTATTCTTGTTATCAGAAGGTACTCTANACACTACCAAGGAGAAACATAAACACCAACCCAGAAGCAAACCCTTTATTATAGAATGGTGTCCTACCTGCAAGATGCCCAATAGTGCAATGGTGGCACAAAGCTTGTGGGAATAACTAATATCTAATTTGACTTAATGCTCACTCTATGAGTTGTAACCCATTGCTTGGGTGACCAAGAACCTGAAACTAGATAACCCAGGGACCTAGGATAAAACCAAATACTACTGTTCTACTAGACTTTAGGAAGATAGCAATAAAATGACTCTTAATGAAATTCTGCCACACTCATAGATTAGTGCCTTGCTTATCCATCATCAGAGAAGTTTCTTCCTGCAGTGGATGGGAACAGCCAGACATTATGAAGAGAGTCAGAGACCTTGGAAGACTCAGCCCTAAAAGGGATGTCTCCATCAATTCTGCCTTCTCAGGGCTCAGGGTACCCTTCAGAATAGAAAGAGGAAAGAGTATAAGAGCCAGAAAGGATAGAGGACACCAAAGAGTCAAGGCCCTCTAAATCTACAGGATCACCAGACATCTGAACTCATGGAGGCTGAGGCAGCATTTTCAGGGCTACATGGGTCTGCACCAGATGGGGTGCTAGAGCTAAAAGGAATAGACACATGTACCCATCCTTAACCCAGAAACAATCTCTAATTGATGACCACTTGCAAATTAAAATTTAGTTTTCTCCAATGGCGTTTCACTGAGGAAATATATTACTCTTAAGGGTAGGCTGCATGCCCAGCAGTAGATGGCCAACAGAAACCAAACTCCATGGGATCTTTGGATGTTCCTTGTCTCATAATGTCATGTCAGGGATTGTTTTCTTCTTCTAAACATTTTTCAGTTTTTATTTTTATTCTCTCTCTCTCTCTCTCTCTCTCTCTCTCTCTCTCTCTCTCTCTCTCTCTCTGTGTGTGTGTGTGTGTGTGT
>LZPO01029062.1:0-14330 GCA_001675575.1 Neotoma lepida
AAATAAAATAAAATAAACAATACATTTAAGTATTTCAGAAAGAAATTTGCATATGTGGAACTGCTGACCACTCCAAATCTTTCAGGCCCCAAGACTGAGCCTCTGTGATATATATCTCTGATAATGGAGAGAACTTTAGAACATAGCTATGCTTACTAAATGTATTCACACCTATACTCTTAAGTTCAGAGCATGTATTCTGATCATGTGTTCAAGTTATTTACCATCAGCTCTTTCTCTGACTCTGGAGTGAATAGAAAATAAACTTCAGGTTTCATTTCCATTCTTGGGATGAAGGAAAATGGAAAAATTATTTTTGCATTCCAAAATTTTCAGCTACATCCTAAGAGACAGGTGTCTCTACTAACTCTGAGGAAATGAGAAGAGTTTGGTATGTAAAATAGAGATAGCAGAACAAGCAGAAACATTTGACAGACACCTAGAGTCTCTGATCATGTTGGTTACTAATGTCTCTTTCAAGATTCCAGCCTGACAAGTTAGAGAAAGGAGGCTGTGTAATCTACTGGGCATAAGACAATGTAAGGGGCAAGCTAAAGGCAGACAGAGATAATGTTCAAATGACAAGATGCATTTCTAGAAAATAACTCTATTATAATAGGGATTAATGATATACATGAGAGCATTTGAAGAATGATAAAAAGTTCATTGATTCAAGGAAGGCAATACAAGGAAAACTAAATGTTAACAAATAAATAGGAAATATTTTTAAAATATGGACCGAAATAGTAGAGCAGAAAAATACAGTAAGAAGTTAAATATTCAATAATAAATTTCCACAGAAGGCTATGTCAAGCGAAACAAAATTTAGTTCTCTCAAATGCAGATAATTGGAAAGAAATAATAAAGAAATGGAAGAAGGAATTTACAAGAAAGTANGAGATGGAAAATATTTGTGTTACTGTTAGAGTTCCAGAAACAGAAAAGAGAGAAGAGCAGCAGAAATGTATTCAGAATTACACTGGAAGGATATTTTCAAGTTGNGGAAAGGACATAGAATATATATTTTGTAAGCCCAATGGAATGTACATAAACTCAATGGTAACAAAAGTNAAGGCACAATTTTAGAATGGATAAAGGACATCTTTAGTGTTTTTATTTTCTTTTTTATTTCCTTAAAGAACACATACACATGGCTAGCAGGTGAGTGAAAATATGTTCAATGTCCATCATCATTAGAAATTTAAATCTCTACCACGGTGCAATAGTACTTCATATCCATTAGGATGCCTGTTCTGTTATAGCAAGACTTATATGCTGGAGCGGGTACAGAGAGAAAGGAAAAGATGAATACTATTGATAAGGCTGCANATTGTTATAGCTTTTATAGAAATTAGTATACAAATCCCACCCAAATTAAAAATAGAAACTGAATGGCCAAGCAATTGTTTTCCAGAGTAAGTAGCCAAAGAATGTAAGTGTGAGTGTTTCACTCTCATGCTCACTACAGCATGGTTCACAATAGCAAAGAAATAACTTAAGTGTATGTGTCAGTGACTTTTGTCACTCAAAAAGAAAAAAACTGAAATAAATAACTTGGGAAGAGNCTCTTTATTTTGGTTCATGGTTTCCGTGAGCTGTGTCTGCCATGGCAGGTAGTAGGGAGAAGAACAAAGCAGAGATGTTCATGTAATGATGAGACAGAAAGTGAAGACAAAAGGAAAATGCTGGAGAAGGAGTTTTCTCCTTTTCCCATCTTATGCTTTCTGAGCTCCTGGTCCTAAGGATGATGCAGCTCACATTTATTATGTGTCTTCTTCTCATAGCTAATACCCTCTGGAAATACCCTTACAAACATGCTCACAGGAATGACTCACCAGTCTCCTGGGGAAGTCTAAATCTTGATGACAGTGGAGATTAATTATCACAGTGTGGATGGTTAAAAGATGAAGGCTAAAAGCACAATGCATACATGGAAAGGGAAATACTTGTATTTCCTTTGGCTGAATCCAAAGGACACTGTGCTAAATGAAGCAAGCCAAACACAGAAAAAAAAAATAGTGCATGACCGCACTGGAATTTAGAATCTAAGTAAGGCTGAATACATAGGTAAGAAGAACAAAACAATATTTGCTAGGAACAGGAAGGGTAAGACAATGAAGCAATGTAAGTTAGGGATACTACCTTGCAATTTTATAATATAACTAAATAGAGAAAAGTAATTTTTGCAGGAGGATAATGATGTAGTAATACATGTTGCAATATTTTTTAGTACTGTATTTTTACCACAGGAATGTGAAAATATAAATTTAAAGGTAATGCATATGTTACTTTACTTATCTATAGTAAATATCACCCTATGCATACTCAAATATATCAAAATTGCAATTTGTATATATTAAAAAAAATCACTAAAGGGAAGACTACTTAATACAGTGACTTAGAAATGAATCCATACAATCATTTTGAAATTCTTTGTGATCATCCATCTACTAGTGTCAATTAAATTAAGTGACATGCTGAGAAGCAAATGTTATACCTTTTATTTATTTATTTATTTATTTTTGNTTTTTTTGAGACAGGGTTTCTCNGTGTAGCTTTGGCGGCGCCTTTCCTGGAACTCACTTGGTAGCCCAGGCTGGCCTCAAACTCACAGATATCCGCCTGCCTCTGCCTCCGAGTGCTGGGATTAAAGGCATGNGCCACCACCGCCCGGCCTTGTTATTTTCATTTTTGATAGTCGAATGAAGATACCTTATCATGAAGAAATAATCTGCATTCATANTCCTCACTTTGTAGTTAAAACATGACTCCTTTCAAATTAACAATGTTAAATTTGTTGAAACAGATGCTGAACAAACAATTCAGCTGTTAACAGCTCTTCTAGAGAACCCAAGTTCAGTTTCCAGCACCCACCCTTGGCTGTAGACAATAGCCAATAACACTGGGTTCAGGGTATATCCACCAACTTCTTCTGGTTCCACAGGGCCCTGTATACACATGACATAAGCTCCCACAGACACACACATAAATCAGAAGAAGAGAGGAGGGAAGGAGGGAGAGAGAGGAGAGAAGTGGCGAGAGGTTTATCATCACACTTCAAAGTTATCTAAAATGTTAGTTTACCATAATAGCCATATTTAATTTTGTTGTATTGACTTATAATTTCCCCTCCTATTATCTTTTGTGTTTACTGNTTAATATATTGCAATTATAAACACACCTTTGGTACCACGACCTTTAAAGCAACATTTTTATATAAGGTCAAAGAAGAATAGGAAATCATAAAATTGTCATCAAGAACTGGAATTAAAAACTTGGGGTTGTAGTTTGGGAATACAGATATCAAAACAGGAATAGATATCCTTGACTATGGAAGGCATGGATGAGATTTTTAGCATACAAAGTCAAGTGCAAAAGGAGAAATCGTAACNTGGATTTTTTATTGTTCACTCTCTTATTTACCTCAGCAATCTAGACACAGACATGTCAGCTTTCCAAACTGAAGTTTATTTATATATTGAATAAGTTTACAATATAATAGCATAATTCTAGCAGCACCATCTTTATACATCTGGACACCCCTCTCCCCTANAGCATTGTTAGAACTTTCCTTTCTCTTGCTTTCTGGGCTTGACAAGATTTCTGAAATCATTAACTCATAGCACTGGATCAAGCCAGTCATAATCTAGCATGGACTGGGAAGAGCTCACAGCCCACATCTCTTAGCAAAGGAGTAGAGTCAGTTTTCTTTACCAGTGTAGCCCCCCTATTTATCTACAAGACCGAGTGACTAGCCTGACACTCAAAAGTATATGCACAACACAAGTTAGACTTCCTGAGTTATTTTTCCTAAAAAGTAAAAAAAAAAAAGAGAGAGAAGACATAAAATTGGGAGGTGCTGGCTTAGGGGTGTACAGTGTATTTAGGAGGAGTTATAAGAAGAATAAGAGTGACTACAATCAAAATACATCATATGCTTGTCAGAATTTCTCATAGACTTAATAAAAATATTTTGTATTTACATGCTGTTTNTTTGTATTTACATGTGTTTGATTTGTTGTATGGTACTATTTCTGGGGAGATGTAAACAAGTACCTACTTACCCTCAACAGGGATCCAACAGCAGACCAAAATAAAGATAGCACCAAAGTCCAATTTGGTGAACCAATGAATTCTACTAAGGCAACTGAACAGGAGTATGGGTGGAGAGTCACTGAAGAAGCAGAAATTCCCCAGANAGTCATCACTGGAAGCCCACGCCAGCGTGGATAACAACTCATGCAAACAGGAAACTTGGAGCACAGTATATAGCCTGAAGGCAGCAAAACAGTTTGGAGAGTCTTTCCAGCTAGTGCAGGTGGTTAGAGCCTCTCTCAAGAAGTTTGGCTGTTCTGTGCTTCTTCCTTGTACCCTGGCTCCTGTGCTTCTTCCACATAGCTTGGCTGCTATGAGTCACTTTTGGGCAGCTCCAATTGTCAAGAGTGTATCTTTCACTGTCTTTACTGCTCATGTGTCCTCGGAGAGGGAGGAGCCTAGGGGATCTGGACACTTTAAGGGACTCCCTGATACTGTTGTGGNCTTTCCAAGCATGTTGTGCCATGAGCATATAGATAAAAGTTTATCTGGAGGAGGGAAATTAAGAAACAAACCTAAATAGAGAGTCTAGTGTGATTTTTTTGTTTGTTTTTGTTTTACTCTCTAAGTTTTAGGAGCTTCCCCACCAGAAGGAATGTTTCACCTCCTCTTAGAATATCCTGTTGTTTCATTTTCCTAAATATATATTCATAAAGTGTCTTCCTCTAAGATAGAAGGTTTTAATCTCAGAAGAGAATGTTATGCAACACATTTCAAAATATATTTAGGAAGTGAGTCTAATGTAAATGCAAGACAGACCATTTATAGTTTAAATTTCTCACACAGCACAAACATTCATATGGTGTGCTACAGGAAAGTAAAAACTGTTAAGATATATTCTGTAGAATTTGCTAAGATTTACATAGTAAGAAATGCATGTATCATACCATGTTTGGTAGTTAATATTCCTTATCAACTTGCATACATTTAGAGTCATCCCAATCTCACNTCTGGAAGGGTGTATTAGGTTATTTGGAAAGAAATTTGGCTAAGGAGTTAAGACTAACATGGAAATATAACATCTTATGGACTAGGACAAAATATTGAATAATGATAATAAAAAGCCATATGAGCATTAATATTCTTCTCTTTGTGTTTCCAGACTACAGACACAATGAGACCAGACCCCATTTTCCTAATGAACCATCATGAACTATGTCTTATGATGGACTGTATTCCTTCACATTGCAAGTAACAAACCCTTTGATTTTAAGGTGCTTTATAAGTTATTTTGTCATAGCAATAAGAANACTAGTAAATAAACTGGACAGGGTGCATATTAGTGTCCACTTATACTCAAAGCACTTGAGAGGCTGAGACAGGAGGATTACCAGGTGTTCTATGCTAGCCTGGAATACAGATTGGATTTGAAGCCAGCCTGGATGTTCTCTTACAAAATAAAAGAAAAGGGGGATAAAATAAATTTAAAGCAGAAAAGGTACAAGCAAAATACATGTGCCATTACTGCAGGTTACCAAAAGAGAAACAAATGCCAACCCAGCCACAAACTCTTTGCTCTGCAAAGCTGTCTTGCCTGCAAAATATGCTAGGAAAATGGGGGCGTATAGTTTGTGAGAGTAAACAACCAATGTCTGATTTGAATTAAGGCCCACTCCATGAGATGGAACCTGTACCCACCACTGCTTGAGTGATCAAGAAATAGAGACTAAGCCAGGTGGTGGAGGCACAGGGTGACTTTAATCCCAGCATTTGAGCAGCAGAGGCAAGCAGAGCTCTGTGAGTTCGAGGCCAGCTTGAACTATTTTACTATTACTTGCCTTTAAAAAATGTAGTGATAAAATGACTCCTAATAATATTCTGCTATACTCATAGATCACTGTCTTGGTTTTTTTTTTATCATCAGAGAAGTTTCTTCCTGCAGCATATGTGAACAAATACAGAGGTTCACAGCCAGAAATTACTCAGAGAAAGAGAAAGAGACCTTGGAACACACAGCTATAAATAGTATGTCTCCATCAAATCCCTCCTCTCTGAGCTCAGAAAACTCCATAGAAGACGAAGCCAAAAGAGGATAAGAGCCAGAGGGGNTGGAGGACATCAGGAGACCAAGAAACTCTAAATCAACTGAGCAAAGCTTNATGATTTCACAGAGACTGAAGGAGCATGCACAAAACTTGTACAAGTCTTCACCAGAACTATTGCTTATGTACTATAGATTTCNTTTTAGTATTTTATGGGACTCTTGAATGTGTGAAGGAATAGGTCACTGTCTCTTTTGCCTTCTCTTGTGTTTGTTTCCTTCTCTTT
This sequence comes from Neotoma lepida, assembly GCA_001675575.1. NCBI lineage: Eukaryota > Metazoa > Chordata > Mammalia > Rodentia > Cricetidae > Neotoma > Neotoma lepida. Next base: position 6,364 of record LZPO01029062.1, read on the forward strand.
GGTTGCCTTGTCCAGCTTTGGTGTGATGGTTTTTATTTTAGCTTATTATATTTTCCTTTGTTATTTATTGTTCTTATTTCTTAGAAGCCTGTTCTTTTCTAATGAAAGGTGGAAAAGGAGTAGATCCAGATAGGAGGGGAGGTAGGGAGGAACTCAGGGGAGTAGAGGGAGGGAAAACTGTAATCAGAATATATTGTATGAGNAAAGAATCTATTTTGAATAAAAGGGGGGAAAGTGTAATAATAACAATACATACATATTAGTTTTCTAGAAATGACATAACAAAGGCATGCATGTGGAGGCTATAAGTTGACATTGGCTGTCTTCTTCAATCAATCTCCACTATGTGCTTTGAGGCAGGGTCACTCACTTAAACCTAGTTCACCAAATCATCTAATATGGCTAGCCTATTTGCTCTTAGAATCCCCATGATGGACATANAGGTGAAGTGCCACATACACTGGACATTTATGAAGTTTCTGGAGAGCAAATCTTTGGTCTTGGTCTTTTTCATCAGCTGTGTCATTTCCTCAGCCATACTGGAGTTTTGATTTGTTCTTTAGAAAACACCTATGCTCTGTATCCTCACTAAAAATTGAATTTTCCCTGGTTATCATTTTTGAGAAAATATTATAAGTAGTGTCACAGAGTGGACCTAACATGCGTAGGCCAGGTAACTAATGATGTGCAATCTTTTTGGACTCATGAGTAATTCAGACATTCTCTTTGATCAAATAATTTGTTATTTGGATTACTTGTCCTCACATTGATAAATAGTTTATATAGTGATACAAATTTACTTTTTGTTTAATATATTTATGGAAAGTATCTTTTATCCTCTTGTGCATTCATTTTGTAGCCTGCTAGCTTCTCTTTAATGAGTAATGTCCACAACTTTGATATTATAACGGTGGTCTTTCTATCATTGGCAGATCAGAAAATAGTGTTCCTGAGCAGGCCTTTCCTAAACTGGATCATTTGGGACCCATTGTAATTTCTATCAAAAGCTCAATTTCTTTTTTTTTTGGAGGAATTGAAAAGCTAATTATTGTATTGAGTTCATTGGAAAACACAAGGGATGAAGAAAGGTCAAAACAATTTTTATAGAAGAACAAAACTGAAAGACCCATACTTCCATTTTCCCAAATACATCAGAGTAGTGCAGCAGTCAGGACAATGGTTCTGGTACACTGACAGATATTTTGAATAGCAGAGTAATACTTCCATTTTCCCAAATACATCAGAGCAGTGCAGCAGTCAGAACAATGGTGCTGGTACACTGACAGATGTTTTGAATAGAAGAGTACAAATGATGGTCAAAGCAACCAAAGTAATAATAATTCAAATTTAAAATTTGTTTATTTATTAATTTAATTAAAATTTCAAGGTTAAAGCTATGCTTTATTTTATTAATGATGATACAATTTACATATTGAATGACACCATAAGAGAATCATTTGATATAGTTTTAAACAGAATTAAGAAAGGAAAAGTTTCAAGTGACAGAACCCCTTCTCAGAACAGTTTTTTAAATCTCTTTTTAAATGGGTCAGTGCAGCAAATGTGACTAGTCATGTTNAATTCTTTTTTCAATAATGGACATTGGAATAAAAAGGAAATCTCAATTTTCAAAATCACTGCCAAAAGAATGACCACTTTGGTTCCCTTTGGGACTTGAAAGTGGTTTCTGCTATTTTAAGACTCAAAAAGTTGAATTCGCATATCTACCATGAGAAATAAAATCTTTAGAAAAGAAATTGTGGCGGAAATGGAGTTGAAACTAGGCAAAAATAGCATTATATACTCATGATTCATGTGTCCTTTTGCCTACACTCTATCCTTCCTCATGACTTAATGTCTTTATGATGCGGGATGTACATAAAATAACAAGAGATGTCATTTCATTAACAATAGAAGTCATGGACTTTCTTCAATTTTAATATCAATGGAAATTGGTTTTAAATTACGAGATTATTAATTGAAATAGCTTCCAGACTCATAGATCCAGGATCAAACCATGAAGGTAAGTGCTAAGGAAAATTACTTTCTCTGAACAAGAATGATTTAAAAATAAATAAATAAAACAGAANGGTTCTATGCTATCTGAAGAAAAATGACTCACCTCCCTCTAATCTTTGAAGAAAGGTTATGACAAAGGATGNTTTTTGTAGTCTTGCCTTATGCTTCCAATCTCCTCCTTGAAATTCTGGCAGCCCAGTCTGCTCTGATGGGAACTGAATTCTTCCAATTGTCTTTCTGGGATCCTGTGCCAGAATTCTGATTCATCCCAGCCAATAGAATCTGGAGGTAAAAACAGAAGGGAAGTGACCAGCACTTACTCTTTGGTTTGTTGGTTGTCTGTTTTGTTTTGTTGTTTTGTTTTTCCCAGGATTCCAGTTTACAATAGGCAACTGCCTCCACAATTTCAATCTCTGTTGGATTGAAATTATTTTTGTCTGTCATATCAACAAATGTAAAGGTCAACATCCTCTCTAAAACTTCTGTTGCTTCACTGTACCGGGTGCAGCTTCTGTATTCTTCTGTCCTTTATGAAGCTATTTCATTCTATTGAGCCACCCAGAGAGATTTTTAATGAAATATTTTAATGCAATAAACACCAGGAGTGATTATATGGTAGATAATTCTATTGTGGTACTCAGAGGTTGGATTGGAATCTTCTTGGAGTTGGATCATACAACAATGATGTTGGCTGAAGCAAAACATGAAGATGGTGATGGGCTACAAGCTGATGTGTCAGCATTTCTCTCTGTGTAACTTTTACTTGTCTGGCAGAAAACAAAGATTCATAGATGAAGGCCCTATGAGATATCTTGATAGAAGGAGACATTGTGGGGTAAGGCAGAAACCTGGTGCTGGGGAAATTCCCAGAAATCCACAAGGATGACCCCAGATTAGACTACTAGCATCAGTGGTGAGGGTGCTTGAACTGGCCTATCCTGGTAATCAGATTGGTGACCACCCTAATTGTCATCATAGAGCCTTCATCCAGTAGCTGAAGGAAGCAGATTCAGAGATCCAAAACCATGCACCAGGCCGAGTTCCTGGAGTCCAGCTGAAGAGAGGGAAGAGGGATTATATGAGCAAAGGGAGGTCAAGATCATGATGGGGAAACCTACAGAGACAATTGAACCAAACACAAAGGAACTCATGAACTTTAGACCAACAGCTGTGGAATCTATATGGGACCAGACTAGACCCTCTGCATACGGGAGATGGGTCTTTTTGAGGGGCCCCTGGGAGTGTGGTCAGGACCTATCCCTGGTGCATGAACCAGCTTTCTGGATCCCATTGCCTATGAGTTTAAGGCTATCCTGAGGTATAGAGTATGACCCCACCCCCCAAATGAAACTGTCATTACTAAATAAATAAATAAATAAATAAATAGACACAATGAAAATATACCTGGAAATTACAGAAGCACATACTTCTCATATCTGATTTTACAGCCCTTATTTATCAAAATCGGTCATTAAAGGAATGCTAGAGTTGAAAATGGAATTTGCTACAAATTTGCTCCATTTGACCTCAGTGTCCCTTCTTTGTTGAAATAAATATTGGTGAAGATAAGTGTAGTGTCCTTGGAAAGCATGTTTTAGTCATCTACAGTGAACTGAAGTGATGACGCATGGAATTAATGTGTAAAAGAAGCTGTAATTTCAGTGGAACTTGGTAAGCCAGAGTATCAGAGTTCAAGATCAGCACATGAGCAAATATGCTCATGCAAAAACAATGAGCATCAACGGAAGATTACCAATCAGAGTCAATTCACTCTTAGAGATCTGAGTATTGTGCAAATGATTGTGTTGTCTGAAATAATGAGACACTAGCTACTGAAGCACTTATTAGATTTTAAAGTTACGCTATTTTAATCACTTTGAAAGAAACTCAGTTGCTACCCCTGACTCTATTCTCACAGTGAGTCTGAGATTCTGCAAGAAAATGGAGGTCAGTGCCACTTGAGAAAGATGGCCTGTAATGCTACCCAAACTTTATGACAAAATAAAGACTTTTTCAATGAAGCTGCAGTATTTTTTTTTGAGAATGTTTATCACTTGGGAATTATTTTCCATTAGCTCTGAATTATCTCCAATTCAAGAAAATCCAAAAGTCTACCATTAGGGAATTCAGAATGGTGTATACTAAGTTCTAAATTAATAGATATTGTTTTAAGCAACCATAAAAGGAGAGTGAGTCCTCAGATCCATCGCAAATATATGCTCTATGCCCCTAATGCTTANCTTACAAGATACTCTTAAGAGTTGGTCATATTTACATGTTGATTTTGTTATGTGTTGTTTTGGAAAGAGGGGATAATAAGAGTTCATCAAAACTGTTCACACATTATCAAATAACAACAGCAATAGTGTATCTTCAGGGAAATGAAGAAATTAGTATAATATTCAATGATAAAAAGTTATGGGCTTGAAAAAAATGTCAACACATTATTAGAAAATTACTATATTTTCTTGAAATTAATTAATAAATTATCTGTAGGTATTATTCCAGATATTGTTTCTATGCTTAAAAAATGAATGTAAAAACTGGTATCCAGTCACCATCCTTTTATCTGGCAGAGCGTGTTGTGCTATTTTGATAATTTTTAATATATTAATTGGTACAGAGAAGTCTATTGTCCTTTCATTTGGCATGTGTACTGGCTGGGTTTATGCCACCTTGACACAAGCTAACTTCATCAGAGAGGAGGGAGCTCAATTGAGAAAATGCCTCCATAAGGGCCACAATGCCACAGTATATAATAGAATTCTGAGGATTGAGGGTGATANGCAGATGTGGTAAGATATTCCATTTATTAGGTGCTTGAGGGAATATATGTTGAGAAGATATTCAGAGGTAGGCTCAGCTGATTATGCCCATTGGTAGATGATGAGATTATTTTATGCAACAGAACCACCAACATGGAGAATGTGAGGGACCTCTACAAGGCACTCTATAGATTCTATACAAGTTCATTAGTTTGTTGAATAAAGTCTCTTCTGATGATGAGTGTTTCATTTTGTGAATTATGCTTTGGGAACTGAGTTCACTGTTTCTTGGGAGGCTGGCCAGGAAAGGAGACAAGCTTGGCTCTTCTCTATGTGGCCCTGCTTCATCTGAAACTTCCTATGCAGACCAGGCTGCCACCTCTGCCTCTGCCTCTGCCTCCACCTCTGCCTCATGCTAGGATTAAAAGCATGTGTCGATATGCCCAGAACAGAAATATCAGAGGAGAGCATGAACACAGTTCCCCACCACCACAAATTACCAGTTCAAATTTCCTACATTTGAGGGAAATAGAGGGAAAAGCACATTTGCAGTCCAATAGATAAACCTTTCCCTGGAAAAAATTCCCTCCTGCTCATGGTATCTCCTGTGCTTGGTAAGTAAGAGTTCTAGTTTCTTTTAGGCAGCAGAAGCCTTATTATTTTTTCTCAGTGAGATCTGATATACCACATCATAAGGTTAAATATATACAGTGGCAATTCATATTCGAAGAAGAAAGTTATAGGTTTGTTAAATGTTTCTTTGTTTTGTAGAATAACTTTGAGGTAGTGGAGAAGCCGCATGTAAATCATCGGAGTCCTTGACACTCAGGAGGGTTACCTTTAAGAAGTATTATAGGCCTCCTTCAGCACAGCACCATGCACACTAAGAAGTTACTTAATATCAAGTTAAGTCTTGTTTACATTTGCTGGAAATGTATGTCAGCCCATCACAATCCTGTGGAAGGGCAGAACCNAGAGTGATAAAGAGAAAACTGCCCNTGTGTGCTCTATTATTGAGCCTGGCTAACTACTTAGCTTGGAAAAAGAAATATATAAAATCAATTGACACTAATTCATAATCAGTAAATAATCATTAGGCAAAGTTATCAAAAATTTAGAAGGAAAATTGAACAAGTTTTATTGACAGTCAGCTCTGGGATAGGGGTCTGTGCATGGGATTCCGGTTCCAGATGAAATTTTACCAAAGGCAACATTTCGCAGGAAAGGTCTTTCAATAACCAGCAAACATTTTTAGCCTCCTGCATCTGCCATTTTGCTCACTTCTGTCTCTTCTTGCACAATGGAATCTCAAAGAAGATATGCTAAAAAGGTCATGCTTTGAGTCAACAAAAATTTCATCTACTAGAGATATTATTTTGTGCAATGTTAAAATGATCTATAACTGTACTTTCCAGTGATTACTATTGCAACATATTTGCTCACAGTCTTTTCAATAAATTTGCACATATAAATTAACACCTTTTTAAAAACTGGAATCTTACCAGATTTACAATTTAATAAAAACTGCTAGAAATATTTTATTTACATAATTTATTATTTAAATATATTTTACTCATTGACATACTACTGAGTTAATTATATAATTTAATTTATCATTTAAAGATCCATGACCAAATTTTCACAAATGCTGTCATTAATTCCAATGATGTTCTTGCTGCAGCTACTGCCGAGTGAACGGGGAAACAATGGAGCCTAACACTGAGCCATGTTCAGACGCTATCTGCAGAGAGAATCAACTAGTGGCCTAGAAGGACAATTGATTAAATTGGAATTCTTTTACTATGAACAAATGAGTAATGAGTTCTTCCTAAAAATAAAAAAGCATTTTGCAGATGAAATTTCCTTTCTCATCCACAATGGATCTGCCAGTCATACTATCACACTATCATTATGGGAACTCTTTTCATAATCACGATTATAGAAACATATACAAGACTCATTTGACCATGGGATTCATTTTTAGGCAAAATATTTAGCAATTATTTCAATTCTCTTTTATAAAATGCCTTTCAGCCCCCAGAAGAAGCTGAGCTAAATATAGTATGGAATAAGATAACATAACTCATTATGACAAAGTGAAACTATTGTCATCATTATTAAAATGTAGTTCTACAGAAAGACCTATATTATTTGAATCAGTAACCAATGTGTCAAGTAATTAGCAACCTACAGCTCACGGATCAAAACTGACCCAATTTCTGTTTTCCTAAGAAGACTTCCATTTCATAGTAACACATCCTTTTGTTTACATATCCTCTCTGTTGCTTTAGCACTATTTCATCACAGTTGAATAGTTGCAAGAACATATTACCCATAAAGAATAAAACTCCTAAAGAAAAATAATTGTCAAACCCTGAACTAATTGACCACAACTTGAATATATTAATAAGAAATAAGGAATTAAAGCAGTAAAGGTCATTGTCATCATTAGTGTAATAACACCATCACCACGGTTCAATTCATTGTTCCTATCTCTGCCTTCAAATTAAGATTCCTCCATATCATAGGTCCAGATTTCAAAGAAAGAATTGCTTTCAACAGGAAACTAAATTTTATTTCNCTTGATTCCATTCAGATTTCTNCACCACTGGCATTAGCATCTCTTACAAATGAATGAAAAATCTAATAAAAGTGTCACAGGGGAACTAGATTCAAATAAAAAAATGGATTGTTGAGAGCGAACAAGAAGGCATGTCTACTCAGCATTAATGGACAACTCTCAATCATGCCATATATTCAATAATACATGTGAAAATAACTCAGTAGCATAATAAAAACAGGAGGCATACACACTGAAATCTTTCAGAAATAATTTATTTTACTCAATTGCATTTCTCTGGATCATGAATTTAACTGAATTCCATAAGATTATGGTTATCACAGGGTATGGTAGTAAGATAGAATTGATGGTGGAAGAATGAAGTATTATTCAACACTAATGATCCTGTAATATGGTGAGCATTACAGAATGTAAGAAAATCAGCTGGAGAGTTATTTACCTACTTTTCTATTTACTGTTTTCCCATCTTTTCTTTCTTCCTTTCTTCCTCCTCTCTTTCTTCTGTGTGTGTGTGTGTGTGTGTGTGTGTGTGTGTGTGTCTGTCTGTCTGTATACACACATGCCCTGACATGCATGTGGAAGCCAGAGGACAACCTGGAGGA
>LZPO01029066.1:0-16921 GCA_001675575.1 Neotoma lepida
TATTTTTGATCAATCCTTTCTCCTCCCCCAACTCCTTACAGATTCTCTCTTACCCTGCTACGCATCCAATTTCAAGTTCTTTCCTTTTTAAAACATACACACACATACATACACACACATGCATACACACACATTCACACACACACACACACACACACACACACACACACACACACACACAGAGCATGGATTTCTATTTGTAATGGTCAGCGAATCCTGAGCCGTGGGCCTGCCCTGGAGTGTGATTGGTATACTCAGTGTCACTCCCTTTAGAAAACTGATTTTGCCTCGCCCTGTTGCTATCAATGGGGACCAGCCTCTTGGTTAGAGGTAGGACTTTGAGCCTACTTCCTTCACTCCATGCTTCATTCTAAAATAACAGGTCCATTAAGAGGTAAAGTGTACATGGATATGTAAAGGATGCCCAAGCTGCATATCATCATTAATAAAATTATAAAAGATATGATCTCATGTCCTTGTACCGCCTTCCTCTGTCTGAGATCCACCGAAATCTTGCACATCATAGAAATAGAAAGGAAACCAAGTTGGTTTGACTTTAGCCATTGAAAATGCTTACTGCAGCCAATGCCCTATCTTTCTATCACAGTCCTTCAGAGAAACATCTATAAGTCCACCTGGACACCCCTTAAGCAATTCTATAAGCTGTGTCTAAAATGTAAAGAGAAATACCTTTGAAGATGTTAGCATGATTTTCAACACTATTTAGGGCAAGAGATAGAGGTATAGAGAAAAAGTCTTTTGGTATGCACATGTTCTTTTACAGTGCCAAAACAACGGGGTAATACATCATTAAGAGCCATCAAGTATTTTCCAGCTTCAATTACAACTCTTCTTTGTTTCTTTTCACATGCATAGCAATGGTGACTTTTAAATAATCTCAAGTTGAAAAAAATCATCTCAAAAATAAATCCATGGTTGCTTTGTGCAAGTTCATCTGTCATGGCACTCCTGACAGAGGCCATGGTACCTCTTTGTTGAGCAGCATCATCCAGATTTTAGCTGTTGTTCCCTTGCTTTGTCCAAAGAACACTGATGATTTCTGGTTTGACTAAATTGCCTGTGAGCTGACCTGCAGATTTGTGTTTTTAAGGGTGTATTTGCTTTTATTTTATGTATATGAATTTTTTGCCTGCGCGCGCACGCACACACACACACACACACACACACACACATACATACACACAATGTTCATACCTCTTCACATGGAGACCAGGAAAGGGTATCAGATATCTTGTAGTTGGAATTATGGATGACGAGACTTGTAGGTTCTGGGAACTGAACCTGGGTCCTCTGTAAGAGAAGCAAGTACCCTCAATTGCCAAGCCAATCTCTTTAGCTTCTGACCTACAGATTTATGTGTGAGTACTGAACCTTGGGAATTCACTACCCACAGGCAATACTTGGTAAATGGAAAGAAACAGTATGTGCAGGGGAGAAGCTAAGTTAATGTGCAGTATGTTCAAATTTGTATTTTAGTTATGAAATGCACATATGACTATCATAAAAGTTAGCATCTGTCTCTCTTGTTCATAATGTATTCCCATCATGTAAATCAATGCTTTCACATAGTATCTGCTACTTTAATAAAAATTATTGAATAAGTGAATATGATTCCAAGGGAGAGATGAGGGCCTACAGAAATTCTTACATAAATTTGTGACCAAAACACAAAATGTTGATGTAAAATGATAAGATTTGGGGGCAATGGAAAGCAAAATTCTAATTAATTAAAATAAAAAAGCACAAAGAATTTTCAGTTACATGTGTTGTCTGATTACATAAATCAATAAAGTTAACCAAATTAAGCCAAAAATATACAGTATGTGGCCTCCAGCATGTAGGATAAAGTCAAGGTTTATGTGTAATTTAAAATTATTAATTAAAATTTATTTTGTTTCTTATACATGGTTTCAAACATGAATATAATGAACATTAGTTGTTAATTTTCTTTTACTCAAAGTAAGATTGTATATATTTCTGAGGTTCACTTTGAAGCTTTGACCTATGGATCCATTTTAGAGCTATTAAATCAAGCTAGCTAACATGTCCATTACCTCATCAACTAATTTATTTTGATGTGTGGTTAGAACACTAAAAATCTACCTTTTAATTTTATAAATTTATTTATTCATCCATTCATTTTTTGAGACAGAATCTCACTATGTAACTGTGGCTGGCCTCAAACTCACAGAGCTCATCCAGTCTCCTGGGTGCTGGAATTAAAGGCATGTGCCACCACACTTGACATTTTAGGCATTTTAGGTACATTAATACGTTACTATTACATATATCCAACTACTTCTTTAGGGCAACTAGCTTTGCACTTTTCAATCATCTTTCCCTTTCTTATGTTGTCCCAAACCAACCTTAGATAACTATCTGTCTTCCCTCTTTCTATGAGATTAACTTCCTAGGCTCCACACATCACAATACCTGTTAGAATGGCCAATAACAAAAGGAATATTTTGACACATAAGCACAAAGAAGTGTGTATTACCTTACTGGTAAGCCAGAAGATGGTAGCAAAGTTATAATATAGAAATTATAGGTAAGTAGACATGAGAACTTCAAAGTCATTATATAAATATTTCAGGAAAATATTATTTTAACAAATAGAGGAAATAAAGATTGATGCAAGATATTATTCTGTCATTATTGGATTCCACATTAAAAATGAGTTACAAATATGAATGCTTGTAATAGATAAAAATGACAACTACGTTAGCAGATTCAGAGTTTATTATAGGTCCTTTTAACTATTTTAGATTAAAGAACTAAATATTTTAAAATTAAAATAATGAAACTCTTAGAAAGCTTAAAGTAAAACTCTGAAGATGTCGTAATACAAGATCAGAATTTACAGGCAGCTGTATTTGCTGAAGTTAAAAGTTGCTGTTAATCCAGTAAGAGAAAGCAAAGATGTAATAATTTCTTATGTCCACGTCCTCATTCCTGCCTCTCTGCATGCTACTCAACCTTGTCAGTAACTTGAGTTTCCCAGATAGCTGAACTTGAGTTTTGGAAGATTATTCATCAAATGATATAAAAGTTAAAGGATATTCATGTTAGCTGACCTTTATCCTCACATCAACCATTGTGTCCAAAGAAATTAATTTTTACCCACTAAACTGTTGCATATGCAAGGCCAAAATTGTATCCCCTGATAAGGAGGCACTATATAAGTGTATTGACATTCAAAGTTTTTTTTTCTGTCATTCTAATGATTTCAAATGCTAAAAATAAAACTATTGTCAAGCAATGACTGTACATCTTAAGTGAAATGAATTCTTCTTATAGAATAATTCAAATTAAAACACTGAATAGCCAATAGAAACTTATCTAAATAGGATGGTATCATATACACCAGGAAGTCCAATGACTTGGTCCATAGCTTGCAACTCCTAAATCTTTCTTTAGGAAGACTTATATGAACACATTTGAACCTCAAAGGCAGCAAACTTATAACCAGAAGTGATTTTGATAACACTTAAATGAATCAATTAAATGAACAACTCAAAAGCTCTTAATGCCTTGAAGCTACTAAAACTGGTCCCTAAACATTACCAAAAAATTTTAAAGATATATATTAAATATACAAGAGCATATTCAATCTACATAAACACCCATGACATACAAAAGTGCTAGGGGTAGAATCCCACTGGAAGCTTCTTAGGAACTTCTGAGACTTCCCTTGGTAGCATTTGTAGTGACAATATGCTTGAGGGTGACACCTGCTTATATAACTTCCAGTTACTTTATTCAGGGTAGACATCACTGGGCATTTGCTGCCTGCATGATGTAGAACTGGCTTCTGGTTATTGATGTTGCTCTGACTGTGGATTCAGGTCTTTCAATGGACATAGGCACCAGTGTTCTTTCAGGGTACAAGGAAGGAAAAATGTTTGATTTTCTTATTTAAATTAAAAGAATAGTGTTTCCAGTTTCCATGAGTCACATTTAGTACTTAGACTGACACCAACAATGTGAACTATCTCCGTTGTTTCTGATACTTGTTACACGTCGTTCTGCTCCTCCTTTGCCTCAGACCCGTTCTCACGATACCTCCCTGTGGTCTAATTTGCATTTCTCTGATTAATAAAGTGGTTGACAGTTTTGTGAAGTACATTTTCAATGTTCTTGCTGTGTCTCTTTTCTTGTTTTCTTTTTGCCTATGCAAATTGATTTCCTTAGCTTTGCTTTACTGCTTGTTTGGGATTTGTTTACTTTGTGGGTATGTGTCCTTTTTATATATATCAAGTCTGACACTATACTGTAAATATTGAAAATTTTCACTACATGTTCAGTATAATTAGAAACATTTTGCCTCCACATGGAATGCTTTCTTTTGACTCACTTTATAATCCACAGCATCCTTTTTCTTGGCCAGAGCCTGAAAACATTTTCAAATATTGTATTGCATACGCCATGGATGGATTTTTTCCATATTTATCAAGTAGGCCAAACCAATTAGCTTCTGTTCCAACATTCCTGTATACTCACTGAATATTGCCTTCCTATTCTTTAAATTATTTGGAATCGTCTAAAAGATCTCCAACTATTCGGAGTGTTATCTAAAAATCTTTAGATTTATTGAGGTTTTGCTGTGTTGTGTCTTCACTTTCACTTTCTTTGGAATTTTTTGTTACTTGATTTCTTCTTTGACCTAATCATCATTCAGTAATGAGTTGTTTAATCTCCATGAGTTTGTGTCATTACCAGAAATTCATTTGTTTTTAATTTTAAACTTTGTTGCATTGTGGTCAGATAAGATACATGAAATTAATTCAGTTTTTCTAGATTTCTTAAGATCTGTTTTATGCTCCGGTATGTGGCCTATTTCAATCATGCTTCATGGGCTGCCATGGAGAATCTATAGTCTTTGTTATTTGGGTAGACTATTCTGTACATATCTGTTAGGTACATTTGATGTTTGATGTCATTACTTCTGATGTTTCTCTGTTTGTCTATTGTCCAGAATATCTATCTATTGGAAAAAATGCAGCATTGAAATTGCCCAATATTACTGAACTGGAATTAAGCTCTGTTTTTAAGTCTAATATTTCATATTAGACTTTTTATGAAATTGAGTTGTGAGAGTTTGATGCTTATATGTCTAGGATTGTAGTGACTTTTTGATTAATTGTTCCTTTCTTTAGTATGGAGGAGCATCCTTTTTCATTTCTGATTAGCTTCAGTTAATTAACAAAATCTATTGTATCAGACATCACTAGCAACATCTGTTGGTTTCCTGGTCCCATTTGCTTTGAATACATCCCCCCACCCTTTCACTTTAAGCGGGTGACTAGAGATTTGGCTGGGTGTATACTGTCTAATTTTTTTGTTTGTTTTTGTGATATTGTTTTTCTTCAGTGAGATCCGAGGTTGCTACAGGGTAAGCAAATCCAGGATTGATGTGACCAGAACTAGGCTTGGGATCTGGAGATGGCACAGGTAAGTTGGTTCTGACCAACTAACATTTTAAACGGAGGAGTCAACATCCTATATATTAAGTATGAAATTTATAAGAAAATCAAATCTTCAGAAAAGATTGAGCAATTTTAACAAAAAAAAAAGACAGCAGTGGATATCAAGACATAAAATAGTAAATGGGACAGTGAGGTCTGAGTATTAAGATAATCAAATAGGTAAGTGATTAAAATGGATTTTCCAAAAGTCAGCCCATGCACCCCTGTTATGACACTTTGGTCATGTAGAACATTGAAGAAAGGTGGGCTTCTCAGTAAATGTGTGTTGTTCCAAATTATAAATAACCTCAAATGTGACCCTATTTCATACTGTATTTTGGAAAAGCATTATTGGGCAATTTTTAGTTCAATAGGTGGATCATGAAATACTGAAGTTTCCAGCAATAACAGTTCATGATCTTGAGCAGAAGAACAGTTTTTAAGCAGGTATTTAAAAGTACTAAATGTAAAGTTAGTCATAGACACAATGAGCTGAATTGAATTCAAAAGCCTTCATTGACCGAAATAGACCATTTGTGAGTATTAAACAGACAAGTCACAGGCTATCCAAAGGCGTCTTTACCGCATCCTTCTTATATACAATTAGAGTCAAGGCACAGACACAATACTTCTAGAATTGTTTTTTGAACTCAGTAATTCAATATAAAAACAGGAAAGTGCATTAAAATGGGGAAAAAATTGAGCTGGTCAAAAGACAGTATTAAAATAGTCATAAGTCTATATAAAATATTTATAATATTCAGGAAAAAAATCCATTGAAACCAGAAATAGGTGTCACCACTCACAGGACACAAAGCTGAAACAAAACGTTCAACAAAATCAAGCATCAGCTAAGACAAAAAGAAACAGAACTCACTCATCCAGGCAAGCACTTTGGACACAATGGAAAACACTCACAAAAGTTATATATGTGTGCACCTCCTTATTAGTTAGGCTTCGTGATGGACCAACCACCTCTACCTCATAGGATTCATAAAGCATTATTGTCCTATCCTACAATGAACAGAAAAGATTTTTACAAGCAACAGAAGTTTGTGTGAGTCCCAAAACCAAGTCACTAAAGACACTGAGGAATTGACTCTTCTCCTGAAAGAAGCCAGCCATCGTGCCATGAGGACATTCAAGCAGCCTGTGGAAAATCCAATGTGCTAAGGAGATATGGTCTCCTGCCAAAAGCCACATGAGTGATGTGTCTTGGAAACAGATCCTCTGCCCCTGTCAAGCCTTCAGTTAAGTGCAGCCAAGGAACATCATCTTGACTATAGCCCATAAAAGACTGAGCCAGAGACATATAGCCAAATTGCTCCTGGATTTCTAACTAATGGAATGTATATGGGATAATAAATGCCATTGTTGTTTGAAGCTGCTTTGTTTAGGGTAATATGCTCTCCAACCAAGCAATTGCATTTTTAGATAACTCCTGCAAAAAGTCATATATATATATTTATACACAAAGAGCCAAGCAAAACTTTATATGTAATAGCATAACTGTAATAGCATAGAATGGAAACAAAGCAAATATTCTTCAATAATGGAACATGACATAGAGAGACAACGAATGGTCTGCTATAAGCATAACTTAATCAGACAAACACTATATTGACTAATGGAAGCAAGAGACAACAGTTCCTGCTGTATGATTTCATTCAAATGTCTTGTAACTGAAGCTAGAAAAACTTCTCAAAGCGAGACCAGGAATTTGCTCCTCTTTGAGAAATGTTTCCCTGACAAGAAGCCTGAGGGGAATGCTGGGGTGTGAGCAACGTTCCATTTCACTGTCTGGCTGGTTGTTACGTGGGTATTCTAATCTCATAAAATTCATCAGATGCCTCATTGTTTCATTTATGATTTGCTTCAAAACATTTCCTTTTCAAAAAAGATTCTATTGAATTTATTCTCATAACTCTCACAGCACTTCATAAAAATGTAAGTACTCAATAAATATATATTGAGCATGTTACAAAATAGGAAACGTTAGAGATTATGGCAATGATCTGCTTTATTCACCTTTTAAACAATATTTTAGAGTCTAGAGAGGTGGCTGAACAGTTAGGAGTGCATACATATTGGTCTTCTAGAGGATCTGGGTTTGGTTTACAGCACCCGTTTTCGAAGGCTCAAAACTTAATGTCACACTGGCTCCAGGGGAATCTGTCACCTTCCTCTGGCCTCTGAAGACACCTGCACTCATATGCACATTGCACATACCTGCACACACACACACACACACACACACACAGAGAGAGAGAGAGAGAGAGACACACACACATTTAAAAAATAAAAATCTTTTAAAAATATGAAATAATATTTTCACACCAACATTATATTATTCATTTATGTACATATGCAGCATGATACTTTGTTTTTTTATCAAATGTGTGTATATACTTATGAAAATGTACATGTGAATATTTGACTATTGCTAAGAATAGTTCAACTCATGACAAGGTGTAGAGACCCACAGAGATTTCCTAGTGAGAACTTGCTCAGGGCCTAAGAATCTGAGCTTGCTTTACCCAGCAGGGCTGCATAAGGGAATGATTTGACCATGGGCGTGGTTACCAGGTGTTTAGAAGGGTCTACACCTGGCTGTGTGGTGTGCTTTGATCTAGCAAGGGGGAGGTCTTTTGCCCTGCCCCTTGGCATTGTTATAAAAAGCCCTTTCGAATAAATGGAAAAGGCCGTTGGATATTGACCCAGGTCTTCCCAAAGCTAGCCTGTGTTTCTTTGTTCTTGTCGTCTAGGCCTATCATCCTATCTAATATTTTCTTATTCCTCTCTCTTCCTCATAAGAACCCTTGAAAAGGTAGGACCTGGCCTCCCAACAAAATATTGCTTAACTTTCCATATAGCATGAATTGTTCTGCTTTAAATAATTTTCAAAATTATAAGAATTATTTTGGGATTGGTAAATAAGCCCATTTATATAGTTGAAAGATGGTGATTCAAAATATCTGGTTTTTGATATATTAGTGTCTCTCAAGCAATTCTTTACTGAAACACAAATTAAAACGATGTATTAATTTTTCCTGTTTTGCTCATGTCTGAAGATGAAAGTATAGTGAATTTTAGACATCATTCTGTCTCAACTTCTGCTCACCATTGGCAGGCAAAAGTGGCTACCAGTTTTTAAAACCAGAAATATGAATGCCATTCTGTCCTTACATCCTCCTTTGGCAATGATGGTGATGGTGATCATACTAGTAATAATAATGAAAATAGCAGTAGCAAGGCTGCATATCCACTTGATTGCTAAATTGCATATATGTTTATAAATGCTATGTAAGCCTTCTAATCTCTGTTTAGACTAACGATCTTCTAGAGAACACTTCTATCCTGTTCTCTATTTCACATACTTAAAAAAAAAACCCTTTGCATTTGTGCATTAACAATTTTATGCATCAGGCATGGTCATGATTTATTTTCTTAAAGGAAAGTTGCATCAACATCCTTAATCAGTTAAGTTTCAATTATATTTACTCTAATGTTAAAGTGTCCTTAAGAGAGCACTCCTCAACTGAGTGCCATAATTAGGCTAGTGGACTAGCACATCACTTACCAACTCACAAGCAAATTAACATTCAATTGCATAGGTGGTACTCCATCTATTCAAGGATTATGTGGTTACTGTCTGCAGACAGTCATACAGAATGGCTGCCATCTCAGGTGTCACTGGAAGACACACTTTGGTAGGTCTACCTGGAGAATTTGAAAATGAGCCTAGTCACAAGGGCATGAACTGGCTGATAAGGAGTACACTAACGAGGAAATAAGTGAATGTTGCTGATTGACAATTATGTGATTATACATTACATCAATCTTTAGTATTTTTTAAAGGAATAAGGGATACTTCATTATGGAGCCATTTTGAGTGATCATGGCTTGGGAAATATGGATTTAGGCTACTCCAAATTCCATCTTCCAACATGAAAACTGTTTCATGAAGTTTTATAGTTTTACAGAACAAAGAAAGCCATAAATCAAGGGAAGTTTAAAATACATCAGGTGGGTACATCAGAGAGGCAGGTACAGCAGCATGGGGGAAGCATTGCTATTGGTTTGGTCTTTTGGTGGATAAATATTTATATCTACCTTTTGTGAATCGGACACTAGATATTGAAGACAGGCTACCTGGAAATTAAAGTGGAATAATTCATCAGCCTTTGCTTGGTAGAGGAAGTTAAGCAAGAATATAACTGTTAAACAAATATGCTGGTTAAGTGAAAAATAATTCTCTAGAGATATGGAGGATAAATGGTATACTATGTCTAATGGAAGACAGAATGCTAAATAAAAATGCGGTTCTGGAGGTTTCCAGGTTGAGGAAAAGTGTCCTTCTGGACTGGTAAAAGCAATGCAAAGCGTGTATACGTAAAGCATTATTGTTGCAGGAGGTGCTTGAGAGTGATTCTGAGACAAGGTCATTGGACAATGATTATACCATCAAAGACTTGTCTGTCTCACACTGGGCTCCAGGACTGTATTGAATAGGAAACGAGCCACCCAGGTTCTAGGGAAGCCACCATCAAAGATTCTTTGCCAATTGGCTTTCCACCTAAGCAGACCTTAAATAGACACTTGTGTTGGATTGCTTCTTCCCAAGATGTGCCCAGATTAAGTAGGATTCCTGGGAGAGTGTGGAGAAAAGGAAGGAGCAACAGAATGTATTTAGTATTAGGGCTGCCACTCAGCAGTATGAGCATCTCTTAGTCTATATATTTTGGGAAATGAACATGTATTTTGGAATTATATGCTTAATTGATAAGGAGTTCCTTTCAAATCCATGGCCTTGTTTTCTTTAGTCAATTATTCTTAAGAAGGCAGAGGCTATTACAGAAAGTCACAACTGGTCAAAATACAGAGAATGAATGGTCTTGGTGTGCCAAGCCCCAGTCAATACAGCTATAACACAACACCTGTATCTAAGGAAATATCTCAGAAAATGTAGAAAAATAGTAAGAGCCAAAAATCCAGGAAATTTGCTGTGAGATCAAGTCTCCTGTAAATGACAGTGAAGCTTCACCTATGATATACCTGGAGTTTTAAGATTCTATTTGAACTCTCACAATGACTTCCAGGGACAGCCTGACCAGGTGTGTTGTGCCCTTTTGCTGGAAACCTGTCAGGAAAAACCTGAGGTTATAAACAGAAAGGAGGCATGAAAGGAAGCTATGACTGATCATCTTTGCACTCAGCATCTTAAATATATGTAATGGAAGAAAGCCAGGCACAGGAGCTGTCTGGCAGACAGTAGGTATTTTGCATGACTGCATTTCAGTTGCAATTAATTTGAATTATATCCCAGGCTATAATTCTGTGTGTGCTGGAATTTTAGCAGCCAGGGAGTCTATGTTTGAGTGCTTGTATCATTACATCATTTGTCATTATTTTGTTCAAAGCAACAATGACTTCCTAAGGCTTAATATTTACATGAACATTTCCTACCCCTCCATGCAAAGCTTTTATATGACACTTTGATGTATTTATTTATGATGGCTCATTTCCTTTATTTTACTACTATTATTATGGACAATTCTTCAAAACTGGCCAGAAAGATTCAAACACAAAAGAACGCGTTTGTCTTTTTGATAGTGAATATTTATTCATTGAGGTCAAATTCCTTTGGGTAGATGCTAAAAATAGGACATAACCAACATAATTGTAAAGTCTTAAAAATGAATGCTTCTACAAAGACAATGTTTCAAGTATCATAGTTATCAAATAATGGTACTGTTTGATTTCCCTGCCTTAAAAGCAATAACTAGATATAAAAAATTAGACAAAAGAATCAACTGGTAGCTATTTCAGTATTCAGTGTTCCATTTCTTTTCCTGATCCTCTTTTGTTCCTTCAGCATTCTTTTCCAATTAAGAGTTAATCTTTCCTACATTTGATACATAGATGATTTTATGAAAATAGAATATTTGCCATCCCATAATGAAGGCAATTATTCTTCAAGAGTCTTCTTTAGACCATGGCTTGCATTTAGTTACTCATTTTCACACCCAGGATCAAGCATCATAAATGACTCTCTAACACCTGTAATTTAAAGACTTCTTCAGTAGAATATCGAGGCTCATTTCACAGCTTTCTTTGACTACTTTCCCACTGTTTGAGTTGTTTTAACACACATACCTCCCACTCACTATTCCTCACAGCTCACGTGCGTCACCACTCTTTCACACTTAGTGTGCACTGTCACCACAAGCTCAGTTGGCCTTTTTAAACTCCAGAATTATTAATCATTGACCTATTGAGATAAGATTCCATCTACCTGTCTTCTGTTTTCACAGCTGGAATAGCATCACTAGAATTCAGAAACTGATTATCTTTTCTTTATTATCTTCTCTTCTGATCACTAGGTTTTTTTAATATCAAGAAAGTCAAATATTTTATCAGTTGGTTTACAAACTTCCTAATTTTTAAGTTAATTGATATCATAGGTTCATAGCTATTTTAATTTTGATACCTGACTCCCAGTTTCTTTAGACAGTCTCATTGCAGGTAACTCTCCTTTTTGAGTGAAGTTAGGTGAGTGAATCCTTCTTTGAAGGGAGTACATAGCTACTCTCCTCTCACTGACTGCAGCATGAACACAGCTGCTCTTTTAGCTACCTGCAGCATGCATATGCTACTGGCCTTGAATGAGCTAAGAAGTCAGATACAAGCCCAAGAATAAAAGAACTGAGAAGCATGCTGGAAGCAATGTGGAGCCCACTGAGTCTGTGGAACCATCAGGTGATCTTATTTTGCTTTGAAAGGATCAGTTAAAGCACAGTAAAGAGAAAATTAATTTAAAACATGTAGCTTTATTACCTGAGCAGTGAAAGTAATTTCAGATGACTTCATTAGTATGTATACAACATCAACATCAGGAAATTCCCTTAGGACCCCAAACAAATCATTAATCTTTAAGTATGAACATTGTCACCTCTTCTTATATCCTTGAGCTTAATACAAGCCAAAGAAGAGGATCAGGAGTATTGAAATGGGAAAAGAAACAGAGCAGGTACAGGCTGGGAGAGTTTTAAGATGGGCAAGGTTTAAGAACATCTGTTGTGCACAATGCAAATGAGAATTTTAAAAAGTTAGTTAACATTCTGACAAGAATACTTTAAATAGAGCAAATGGTCTTATCAATTGAGTCATAGCAAAGATTCTATTTTGTCAGAAGATACTAGCATTTTGGGGTGCAATTTTTGCTGCACCTTGTAAATATTTGGTTTTACCCCTTACATGGGGGTTAAGGTTTGGACAATAAAAACACAATTTTTTAGTTTGTATCTCTTTTGAAATAATAACATAAGGGTAGCTTTTATGACCTAGAATCTAGGGCTGTTGTTTGAATATAGAATAGAAAGTTTCATTTCAAAGCTTGATATACTTCTCTGAATACTTCTGCCCAGACAGCCTTTGTGCACTTATTCAGAACATAAAGAAGGGCTAGTCATGTATTACTGCCTCTTCTGGCTCAATCTGATTTCAAGAGGCTCACTCACTCCCCTATAAATATGGACCTATAATTCAATTTGTGAGTAGTGAAATATTCTGGTGGCACAAACCAAAGGAAGTTCAAATACAGTGACCAGATTATTCCTGTCTCTATTACAGAAAACGTAAATTTAGAAATGAGAGTGGAAAATTTCTGAAAAGCAAAGAGAAGGATGCAGATAAAGATTCTATTGAGAGACAGAGACACTGTCAATGAGATACCAGAAAGTATACAAGAATCAAAGAAGGGACCTTTAAAAGCAATGAATAGCCATATTTGTGTGACAGATAGAATTGTCATTTGGCATCTATATGTACTTCCCCTTTCTTCTTGAAATAACCTGTCTTTGCCTTGGTAGCTGTGTAAAAATGGCTGCTAACTTTCTTTGAGCAGCAAATTTGAGTGGGAGCAAATATGACATGTGCAGCTCTCTATCATTTCCTATGACTACTTGAAAAGAATATGTTTGAGGAAATACATAGAAGCTAAGGGAAATATATATATATATATATATATATATATATATACATATATATATATGTGTGTGTGTGTCCCATATATATATCCCACATGTATATATATCTTAGCCATGACGAGCCACACATGGCCCTCAAATCAAGTGAATAACTGAGGTTGTAACACACAGAGGTATTGAGCTTGGCATAGTTATATAGCTACTTCTGGACTGCTGTGAGTTTTCCTATACATTGTCATACCATATTACTAGACATCTAAGTATTTGTAGTGATCCAGGTGGTTATATCATTGAAAACAAACCATAAGATAATATGAAGGTAAGGCACCATGATTAAAAACCATGAGTGATTGTAGACTGCTCAGCCTCAAGTGAGACATCTGTATTAACTAATGTCTCTCTTCTAAGGCTTATGGAGCTCACAGAAGAAGGAATGTAAAAATTGTAAGGTCCTCAGGTTCAAGGATAACAATGGCTTGGGGACATGGCACACACTTACTGCAGCTGTGATTGTAAAGATTTGCCTAATGTTTCCCATGGAAGAAGAAATTACTCAGTAAGTCCTACCCCTCCCTAAAGGGCTATTGTCATAGGATCCTGGCTAGGGGAACAGTGTCACTTTCTTCAGTCATGTATCTATTGACAACTTGCCATGCTGAAGGAAATAACTGCCTACCTCCATTCATGCTGGAAAACTGCACTGAATGGTCTCATACACACATAAAAGACTTGCTGGGGAGCACAGCACCAGTGTGAGAAGGAGAATGGAGAGCCAGGGTAATAGGCTGTGAAAAGAATAAAATTCACTACATACATTTATGAAACTAAAAAATTTAAAAATAAAAACACAAAAGTCTATCTGTTTTAAAGATCTTGCATATATAAGGATTATACAAGAAAGCAAAACTCTAGGCAAAATCATTAGCTATCATAAAACACAAAATAAGGGGCTCTTGGGTTTATAGAAGTACAGTAATACTTTTAAATAAAAGTCCAAATAAAATATGAAAAGGTTAGAATTTAAATTAATTACTGAAATATTTCCCTTATAAATTTCTAAGTGCATCTATGCTATTCCAATTCAGAGGCTGAAAAGATAATCAAGGTAGAAAACCTGACTTACAGCCACTTTTACAAAATCCAGTGAGGAACATGCTGCTTATCTTGGCTACTAGGTGTGGTTTCTTACTTACTTTTAAAAACATATCCCAATTATTTTGTTAGGATTTTCTCTTAGGCTCATTAATTTTGCTGAATGTTTAAGATATTTTTACAGTTGCTAATTTTTAGATTTCATTGCTCAGATACACATCTTATATTCTTGCAACTATTTGTAGTAGCTAAAGTTGTTTTCATAAAGGTATTTTATTGTGACATTGAAGAATAGTCAATATTTATTTTTCATATTCAAATGATTAATTCTAATTCCCTCATTTTAGACATAAGTAAAAATAAGTTCACAATGATAGCTGAAGATAGTTTTTTGTACATTGTATAAATTTATACATTAATTTATATAAAACTAGACATTCAAATGCTAAAGTCACTGATTTTCAGACTGGGTTCTAGTTTTCAGAATACTATGTATAGTGGGTAAAAAGAATCTACAAGTATATTTGGGAGAATGGTAAGAAAATTAATGTTCTTGTTTGCCCAATCAAGCATTATTTAATGAAAGAAGTATTTAAGCAAATAACAATGCATATATTTTTACTGAATTCTGATTTTTTAAAATATAATTGCTAATAGAGTATAAAAAAACGTTCCTTGAATCCAGAGAAATAAAATGGATTATACAGAAAATCAGATCATGTGTAAATGAAATGTGGTTGTTACACAGTCTTGAGTGAGGTTTGTTCCTCTAAGGACACACCAAGTTTGTTCTATGGGACACATGAAAATTGCATGTCCTATAAAAACAGACCCACACAGAAGACTCCTAAGCAGCAGGACAGTAAAAGGACAGTTGAAGAGAGGACGGCCATTGACAGAGTGATAATTGGAGATCATGGGGCAGCAGTCTCAGAGAACACAAAAGGGCCATGTCAAAGAATGAAAGTAGTATTTGCAGATGTGAGGGCCACCTCCAGAGGATGAAAGTAACAGTCTAGAAGGGCTACAGATGTGGAAGTGGAGAACAACCAGCAACAGAAGAAAAATAAAAGAATAAAACAACACATTTTATTGGAGCAAAGAGAGTTCCTCCATCAAGGGTTGGGAGGGGCCTTAAAGATGAGATTCTAGAGGTAGGGCTCTGGGTCAGACTTTATTTATAGACTGCTGGGGCACTCCCAAACTTTCTCTCCTTCATTCTGATTAGGTCCATCTTCTGGCTGGCTATTAGTGATTTGTAAAGATTGCAAGGTCCCCTGGAGAAGGAATGGGAAGCACCCCGCTCAAAAGATTTGTCTTCTGAGTGATTCTAAGTCTCCTCAAATTGACAATCAAGATTGACAATCAAGATTAACCAGCACAATAGACAAAGAATGGTGAAGGCTAAATGCTTTACAAGGGTAAAACTGGTGTTTTTTGTCTGTCCCTTTGAGGACTCATCCAGTTAGTTAGCTGGAGCTATTTGCCTCCAGACTTAGCCACCAAATCTTTCCTACTACAGATCTGGCCCTGTGATAATCACCTTTGTAAATATCTGTCGGTTTCCACCAGATTTGCCCCCCAGCATAGAAGAAATAAGACTGAGCTTAGAGACTATGGGGTTCACAGATGCTGCTCACACTGTTGCCTGTCCTCATTTTTTGGTCTCACTCTTTCTCCTTATTACTGTGTAAGTTAAAATGAAAACCGGCCCTTTTCAAGTACCCCCTCCTCTCTCTCATGCATACAAAAAAAGAAATAAGGAAAGAAAAGATGATAGGCCTAGGTTTTAGTGAAATGTATCAAGTATCATGTTTCCTGGGAGAGTGTTGTTCTCACGGAATAATGCTGTCAGCGTGCCATCACAGAAGTGGGAAGTTACAGGTATACTTGAGAGTACTATCATGTCATCTCCACTCCTTGGTCTTTGGACACCTATAGCAAGGCTATGGCAGAAATGGCCACTTACATCATATACTAGGAGCATGGCAGATACTATAAACTGTTTTCTGAACTTTCAAGGAGCAGACTTTAAGTTAATGCCATAACTCACTTAAACAAATGCCCATGCTGTATTATAAGCCCCGCTACTTCCAGAAGGGCTTTAATAAGTCGAATGAATTACAAGGGCATTTGGCTCATTGCTTGCCTTCTCCTTACTTGAACTCTTTGACATGATGAGACTTGTACAGAGTATTATAATGGTTTATGAGCTGTTCAAATCGCTCCACTAATAGCAAAACATGATAGTAAGGAAATGTAAATCCACAACAAGATTTCATTCTGATGAACACAAATAATCACTCCCAACTATTCAAATTATAATTGACTCTGATGAAGTTTGGAGCCATTTTT
>LZPO01029067.1:0-11161 GCA_001675575.1 Neotoma lepida
TTTTCCACCAGATTACAACTAATCCTTCCATTATCTCCTTAATTCATCACACTCATTATTTATCCCCATAACCCATGTGTCTCTCAACTGTAGTAATTTTATTATTTGGAGCAGGGTTGGTGATTGAACTGAGAGTCTTGCAATCCTAAGCAAGCATTCTACCTCCTGACTCCATCCCAGACCTATACTTCCTTAAACGATACTTACATTACTGATATTTCCATCCTCCAGCTAGAGACCATGGAGTGCAGAACTGGCTTCTTATTTTCCCATGTGCTACAATATTTCAGTGTCTGGAATAGTGATGGAAAATACCAGACAGTTAAAATGATGTACTCATTGTCTGAAGAGGACAGTCATATACAATGTGTTAGATGAACACAGATAACTCTGCCTAAGGATTTGGGGCAAATTGATCCTTAAAAAGCATTCCAGGTGCAGATAGTGAGAAGCTGCATTTTTGGTGAGGGT
Organism: Neotoma lepida; assembly: GCA_001675575.1. Lineage (NCBI taxonomy): Eukaryota > Metazoa > Chordata > Mammalia > Rodentia > Cricetidae > Neotoma > Neotoma lepida. Next base: position 472 of record LZPO01029067.1, read on the forward strand.
ACTGGGGTTTTCACAGAAGCAGAGGATTTATTTGAGGATGGGAGGTACTTTGGAGTGCCTAGAGCATGAAATAATGGGATAGGAAATATAACTGACTGGCATAAAGATGAGAATGTAGACTGTGTGAGGTGGCAATGTTCTCAGCTGTCAGAGTGAGGAGTTTAGATTTTTACCATCTCTGGGTTTGAAGTTTTTCTTTCCTATCAAATGATATCAAGTCATTAAATAAGTTTTAGTAATAGAATGATATAATTAGACTTGACTTTTCAAAGATAACTAGTGGAAAGGTAGAGGCAATATTTAAAGCATCAGTGTGGGAGGTTTTTGAAACATTCTATTCCATGAGTACCTGAATGGCCATGGATGTGGAGAGAGGGAGGTCCATGGGGATGTACCATGGAGGGAACCATTTCTGAGTAAGGATACCCTGTCCTGGAGGTCTGAACATGCAAAGACATTGATATACTTTTTCTCTGGGATGGCAGCTTCTTGAGCTTCTACTTTGTGGTTCCAGCTCTCTGACAATAGACATGAGTTTTTGGAGTCAACCTTTCTTATATGATAAAACTAGGGTAGCGAATGTTACACCATCTGACTGGAGATGTTAGTAATAATAGCTATGCTTGATGTACAGAAGAAATCTATTTATCAAGAACCACTTCCTCCAGATAACAATAGGCATTGACAGTCTCTTTTTCCTTGGTTATATTTATTCTAGTCCTTAGACTGAAGTATTTCTTTGTAGAGCTTGCTTTGTGGACTTAAATTCCTTAAATCTTTTTTGTGATTAAAATATTTTTTCTCCTTTGATTACAACTGATAGTTTTGCTGAGTTAGTGGTTTGTCCTGACATCTGTGGTTTTTTAGAACTTGTACAAGTCCAGGCCCCTCTGGCCATCAAAGGTTCCATTGAAAAGTTGGGTGTTAGCCTGACGATCTTGTCTTATATGTGATCTGATCTTTCTTGCAGCTTTCAATATCCTTCTCTTGGTTATGTACATTTAGTGTTTTGATCATCATGTGACCTGGGAGTTTCTATACACAAGAGGTGATCTATATACCTCTTGTATTTTAATAGCCATCTCTATCCTTAGATTTTGAGTGTTTTCTTCTATTATTTTGTTGAAAATATTTTTGGACCTTTAACCTGGGTTTCTTTTCTCTCCTGTGTATCTATTATTTGTAGATTTGTTCTTTCCACAATGTTCTAGATTTCATGGATGTTTTGTTCCTGGATTGTTTTATAGTTAACATTTTCTTTTAACTGGGTGTTCCATTTCCTCAACCTTATCTTTGAGACTATTTTGGTCTATTCTCTCTTTCATTTGATTCAATCTATTGGGGATGATTCCCTCTGACTTTTTTGTTTGAATTTTTGAGATTTTAATTTTGAAGTTTTTTTTTCTTTTCTTCAAATATTCTATCTCTTTATTACATTTGATTCTATTTTTTTATATTTTGAATTGTTTATATTTTGAATTATTTCGTTCAACTATGTGGTTTAATAGTCCTCACTCAGGTATTTGTTCATGTTTTCTTTGAGTTCTTTGAATATATTTTAAAGACATAGTTATTTTTACTTTATGTGTAGGAGTGTTTTCTCTAGATTTATGTATTTCCACTTCATGCAGGCCTGGTAGAAGGCCAGAAGAGGGTGCTGGGTTCCCTGAAACTGGAGTTACAGCTGCTTGTAAGCTGCCTTGTTGGTGCTGGGAACAGAACCTAGATTCTTTGCAAGAGCAGTGAGTACTCGTAACCACCAACTCACCTGTCCATCCCCATCTTAAACATACTTACAATTGTTGTTTTGAAATCCTTGTCCTGTGTATTAGCTAAGTTACTTTTATCACATAACATTACAGGGTTGTGTGTGTCAATTTCCTTTGGAGACATATTGTCCTGGTTATTTATGTTGTTTGCACTTTTGTGCTGGGATTTAGCATCTGGAATTACTCACGGGTAGTGTTTCATGGTGTGGATATATGGTCTTGCCTTTTTTGAATGGGTATTTGAATTCTTGTTTGTTAGTACCCCAACTAGTCAGGTTGTGGGACAGTTGAATGGTGCTTGGTGTTCAGTCTCACTTCATCTCCCCTTCCCCCATGTTGGTGTGGAAATGAGGTATCAGAGTGGTCTCAGCTCTGCTAACGATAAGTGTAACAGCTGAGCTCAGAAGTAAACCTTATTTAGCTTAGAAGATTCCCTGATCTTCAGAGGTTGGTAGATAGCCTTTGTTCTACCTGTAGCAGAAGCTGGTGTCACAGTGGGAGTAGATAGTGTTCTGTGTGGGTGGGAGGTAGGATGACACATTGTCCTGAGATGAAGGTGGGTGGTGTAGGGCCTAGAAGGGTTTCTTATCTTGTCAGAGGACACTATGTGGTCCCAGGACATCATAGTAAATGGGGTAGCAGACTGGTTCTAGGCATCCCTATCTGGATCTCAAGGTTAGACAATTCATGGTGTCTGGTGATATAGTGTGGAGGGTGGCTGATAGGCAGGCAGGCAGAACAGATCTGGACTNCTAGCTTGCATTTGAGGTAGACAGCTCCTGGTTGTGGTGCTGGAGGGGAAGGATGAGCTTTGTTGAGAATCTTATGGTGTATACTTGATCACTGTTATTTAAGTGTACCATCATAATCTTCATAGATATTGAATGTAAATAAGTCCTTTGGCATAATTGGTTATATTGATTTTTTCAAAGAAAAATTGGTATACTCTAACTCCCATACATAACCCCTCTCCTAAGAGCTGAAGAAGTGTGCAGAAACCAAAACAGTGTCATCCTTAGCTTCAAAGGATGTGATCCTGGCACATTTGGAAGAAACCGTCAAGACAAGATGCGTTAGCTTAGTTCNGCTGTGAAGAATTCACCGAGTCTTGTCGAAATGATGCTTACTGCTACCCTATGTAACCCTCTCAGGGTAGAACCTGAATTTCTCTCTCCAAACCAGAGTACTCAGGTGCCAAGACAAGGATCTAAAAGGTTGAAGAATTGAGGAACTGAGCCCAGGAGTCCTTAGGAAAAAGAAATTTCTTTTATCATTCCTCAGTTTTGCCACCTGGATTTCTGTTTCTTTAGGAAGAAGCTTACAGATTTGCATTCTCCCTGTTTCTACCTCAGTGAACCTTTTAGCACATCATCTTTCCTTTACAGCCAGATAAGGCTTTGCTCTGACTTCATCCTGCTTCCGACTAGAGACCAGTTCTGAACAAGTCAACAAAGCAGATTCCTCTAGCTTTGAGAGGTAGCATAGCCTTTGCTTCTCAAAGCACAGACACAGCAGCTTGAGTACTGTTTGCTTGGCTGTGGATGCTAAATCGTGTCTAGGAAAACTCAGGGGCNGGCTGTGTTCTTACCCCTCTCTCCATCTCTCTGAAGCACCAGCTCCACTGAGCAATGGATGAGCTTGTTTCAGTTGCGTAGGATTCTGGGAGTGCAGGCAATGTGCACAAAAGTACTCAAAGAGAAGGTTACAGTGACCCATGTCTATATGCAGAGAATTTTCCTGACTCATTAAGCTAACCAGACTTAAAATTTCTTGCTATTAATGTTTTACTNCATTCTCAGGTTTAGACAAGGAATATCATAGGCAATATAGACTCAACAGAAAGGTCAGTTTTGACCTTTGGATAGTCTGTTCAAAACAAAAACATTAAATATTTCTATCAGGAAAGAATGAAAGTCAATTTTTCATCCCTAATCATTTTCCTTCAGTACCTGGAACTTAGTTCTGCATATAACATGAAGTATACAGTCTCTCTGATGGCCTCATGATGCTTGGGTTTTGCTNTTCGGATGCCCTGATCATGTTACATACTGTATGTTCATTTCCAGCCTTGGTCCTTTGTGGGCAAAGGTTGCTTCCTATTCCTCTTATATCCTCACCTTTTTTTAAGAACCAGAATTTGCATTTTGTAGTTGTGGAATTAGTTTAATGATTCAGACAGCTCTTGAAAGCTCTGCAAAGGATCTGAGGACCGTGAATATTGTAATAACTCTGTAGCTTTCTCATGGGAGAGATCATTTTGATATGATCTGGACATAGACCCGGACATGCCTGATAATTCACCCTATGCTGAAATGTGTTATGTTTAAATTCTGTGCTTATTCTGAAACATCTACAAGTCACTCTACTCACTAAGAGCTGCTCTAGGTGTCTCTGTCTAACCTCCACATTTGCAGATTCTTGGCAATCTTGCAGATTCTTGGAGATCTTGTTTGAAGAATTGAGGAAGCACATGTATAGCAAAGTCACCAAGGATTTTATTCAGAAGCAAAGCAGGAACACAGAATGGGCACCTTATGGAGGACCAGTGGGCCCTGCATGAGATTTGTTTAAGAGTCCCTGTGCACTGCCTGGAGGTGTCCTTTTGTGGGTCCAGGAGGAAAAGGAGTTGATTGCAAGAGGTAGAGTGTGGCTAGTCTTCTGGTTTGATTGATAGGCTTGGGCTATGTACGCTTTTGCTCACCATGAATGTCCTTTCCCATGATGCATCTGACTTTACTCAAATGCATAACCAATTATGCAGAGGCATAAGACAGACAAAAGGAGGATATTTTTCTTTTACGTCTTTTTTATTGCCTTGAGGATTTTTCTTAAACATTCACTTAGAGGATAGTTTTCCTTACTGAGCATGTACCCAAAAAACTAGTCCAGACTGGATTTGCCCACTTTGCTTTATTCTGGGATATTTTTCAGGATAAATTATTCACAAAAGGAAATTACTAAGAGGTTATATGGAACTACAGATTGGAATGGTCTATTTGCTCTGTTTGAAGAGGGCAGTGCATGCAGGTTGGTGTTGGTGCAGGTTCCAGGTTACCAAAGGCCTAGTTGGAAAAGAAATGTATGTGTAGCTCAAGCCAAGCATGGCCTGAGTGTCCAAGCTATCGCTATGCTTGCTGCCTCAGAGCATATATTAGTATTAACAGAAATGGAGATTTTCATGCCCTGAAAAAAATGAGTCTATAGAAATTTTATAGCTGGCCTGATAAATTCATTAATAATGGGAACCAGAACTGTATGACACAAGTAATATCTGTCTGGTGCTCTCTCTGCCAGCATGTGATGTGACTGATAGTCATACATAATCATGTTCATTTTCATTCTTCAGAGTATTTGTGTGACTACTTTATTAGTGCTAGCTTTACTCAAGAGAACAGAAATGATGTCAGTTACTAGCTCACACAAATCCTGCAGGTTGTAGTCATCCAGTAACTGCAGGAAAAGAAGGAAGGAAATATGTGAGCTGGGATTGGCCCAAATCTTGGTTTATATTCATTTGCTACTTCCATTTCAAATCCAACCACTTGACATCCTCTTGAATTGCAGGATTCCTTAAGTNTTCTTTATGCTTAAAAAGAGATCTTNCTCCTCTCTTTGTTTATCCACCAGGTACATATGTCACATGAGCATAGTCGCCCTCTGTCCCCTGTGATTTCACTTTCACAGCATGGTCAGCTCTAGTCCAAAAATATGAAATGGAAAATTCCAGAAGAAAATAGTTTTTAAGTTTTATTTTATTTTATTATTTTAAAATACCTTGGTATGTTTAATTTGTGAAGCAAACTTTATCATAGTTGTGTATACATAGGAAAAACAATAGTATATGCCTTGCTGGGTATTTGGGTACTATCTTTATCCTCAGCAATGTGCTGGGGAACTTGGAGCAGATGTCCAGTGGGTAAGAGACAGATGTTACTCCCTAGTGAGTTGATCTTGGCTCGTGCCTGATTTTTGACCCTCAACTATAAACTAATGCCTAATTCTGCCTTGTGGTAAGTCTGGGCTATGATCCAAACCAGTAGCAATCTCATTATGCTCCAATTGCTCAGGATGGTATGTGGTAGGCTTCTAGGGAAGTCTCATGATTTAGCCCCATGGCACGTGGAAAGGAAATGTCTCCTCACGTTTCCTGAAAGAGGCAGGATATTCTTTTCAAGGACAGCTAAATTTGATGAAATCCCCCAGCTGGTATTCAAGGACCTTACCTATTGCAAGGTGATGTTGGCCTGGCAGCACAGAAGACTTCTTCTTTGTTTAAGAATTATAGGGTGTAGCTTGAAGCTTATGATCCTAAATTTGAGCTGTAAATTGTTAACTTGGTTAGGGATTCAGGGAGACAGAAGCCCCCAACAAAGCCTCTTTGCTTTTATTGCTATCTTTGATAAACATATACACATTCTCTAGAAAAAAAAATGGATAACAAGCATCCAGGCACTCAAATACAAGAATGTCTCCTAAAACTGGATTGGAGACAAGGTTAGCGTTGGTATTAAATCACATTAGTATTTCTTCCTCTGAGGTTTGAACATGGTCAAGCCCACACTGCTGGTATGAAGTTAGTCACTCATCTGTCATTGGTCAGAACTGTGACTCTGCATTATAAAGAAGAGTGAAAACAAGTGGCCAAAGCAGAGGCCATGGCCCCAGGACATTGTAATGTTCTGAAAAACCAAATCACTGACTCATCTTCCCTTGGGAAGAATCAAGTAAAATAGAAAAAAAAAGGAATGGAGGAATGGAGGAAGAACTNAAGCTAGAAGCCAGTAGAAACATGAACCGAGGAGGATAAACATCTCTTTTTGCAACATGATTTATTTTATTGTCCTCATTGTTATTTTGTGTGTATATGTGTATGACATGGAGCAGAGCAGGTGTCCTGGTGTGTGACAATCAGAGAACAACTTGGTGAAGCCAGTTCTCTCCTTCCACCTTTAAATGAGTTCCAGGGATCCAACTCAGATTGTCAGGCTTACACAGTAAGTGCCTTTACCAACTGAACAGCCACTATATATATAAATGCAGCTCTAGNTGTCCAAACTAGATGGAACGTCTGCCTACCAGTGGCCAATGCTGTGTGTCCCTGGAAAGGGACATGGAAACAATCTTCAGCAGTTTTACTGTGGTGAAGGACTAAGGCATGCAGTCTGAGCAGAGAGATGGGGTCTCTTAGGGATAGGAAAGAGTTCCTTACTCATGGTCCAGAATCACTTATATCCAAAATTTCATTCTTTCTTGAACACATCTGAATGATCCCCATCCCTAGTGCAACTCAGAAAAATTTGAGTTTGCTTNTCTTTTGTTATAGGATATCTAACGGTCAACTTGCAAATGACGCAATATTCATTTCAACTGAAAAGCAGCATCTTGCACATGTGAAGAAAGATGGATAGCACATGCAAAAGCTCAAATACNTTGTGCACTATGAAGATAACAGACAGCTTGTTAATGAATTGTGGAAAGAAGTGGAACATTTAACCCAATATAATGACTACTGTATTAGTTGAGATTTCTATTGCTGCCATGACCAAAAAGCAAGTTGGGGAGGAAAGGGTTTATTTGGCTTACACTTCCATATTGCTGGTCATATTGAAGGAAGTCAGGAGAGGAACTCAAGCAGGGCAGGATCCTGGAGGCAGGAGCTGAGGCAGAGGCCATGGAAGGGCTGCTTACTGGCTTGCTTCTCATGGTTTCCTCAGACTGCTTTCTTACAGAACGCAAGACCACCAGCCTAGGGAGACCCCTTCCCGCTATTGATCACTAAATGAGAAAACACCTTACAGCTGGATCTCATGGAAGCATTTCATTAACTGAGGCGGCTTCTTCTCTAATGACCCTAGCTTGTGTCAAGTTGACACACAAAACTAGCAAGTACAACTACAAAGGGTATGGAGAAGAGAATGACAAAGATGATTTGAAAAGTAATTCATGCTTTGGAATGCCAGTAGTAGGCATTTTTTCCTAATGTTTCATGTCCATGGAATATATTAATATTAATTAATTATTTTATTAATTAATTTTATTAATTAATATAATATTAATATATATTCACAGCAGAAAAACATACCGCAGTAACAGAAAGTGGAAGGCACGATCTTACTTTTCAGAAAGCTGTCTCAGAGAAGTGAAAATAGTTTTCACTGTCCTACCTCTCAAGTCAGAAATCTAAGGCCAAACTTCTGAACCAAGCCCACTAGTCTTTCTTTTGTATCATCTTTACCTGTCAGAGCATGTGGTTGCTCTGCTACCATGCCCCTTTGGGTCCATTGCTGCTAATCTTCCTATCCCCTTTGAACCAAGCCCAGGATAGTCAGAGAGCTAGAGTCAGGAAGGGTCAGGTAGAGGTCCATGGAAGTCTGTTTTTGGCCAGAGGCAGATATTTGGGCTAGTGTGACTGTTTCTCTGTTGCCTCTGTGATAACATGACAATGACGTAGAAGGCTTCCATTCAGTGGTGACACGGGTGCTGGAGGATAATTTCCAGGGAGCCAGTCTTTAATACANGACAAGAAAGCCACTTCTGAAATGGAAGTGAGAAAAACACTGGGGCACAGTGAAATATGCCAGCATTTCTGATCATTTTTCATAAAGTAAAATAGACAGGAAAAAAGAGTGCAAATAAACTCTTTCAAGTTTGTATCCCACCAGAAAGCCTGTCACATAGAAATTCCTCAAGTGTAACATAATCTCATTTATTCTCTTTGATTTCAGACCACTGAGAGATGAATGGAACCACTTGTAATTGGGTTTTCAGGGGACAACAGTTTTGATGGACATACAGAGAGCCAGGACATTCTTTCTGAATCTTCAATTTTAAAATTTATGATATTAAAGGATAGCTAAAATCAAGCTCTCTCAGTTGGTGTGATTTTCTTCAGGGAAACTGAGGGACCAGCTACACGTTTCTCTCTGCATTGTCNGGGGGCATGATGAGATGTCTGCTATGGAAGGCAGTGATTTGTGAATTTTTCAGAAAGTGCTGGTAATTACATAGATCCTCACACTAGATTATCACTAACTCCTTCCCATTCATGTGAATTCTCTAAAATGGTGAAGCGTTCAGAAGAGAAAAGCCTAGAGAAAGACAAGGAACTGTAATGGAACATAGTTCCCACTCCTATCAAATTCTCTATATTTATTTCACTTTTATTTAAAGCAAATGAAGCGTTACAGATACAGAGGAAGCCCTCAGTTCCTCTTAGCTATGTGGAATCTACTTTCCTTTTCTTTAACAGAACAATTTAGAATTTATGTTAATTTTCCAGTGATTAATTTTTTAGTGAAGATATTAGATGAAGTATACTTAGAGAATTGAGTCATAAGAATCTAACTATAATCTATTTATCTATCTACTTACCATCTATCCTATCTATCCTATCTATCAATCAACTAATCTATCATATCACATCTATCTATCTATCATCTATCTATCTATCTATCTATCTATCTATCTATGATCTATCAGTCTATCTAATTTATCTATTATCCATCTATCATGTATGTAATAGTGGATTCTTAAAAAGTGTATGTACCCCTGTAACTGCCATTCTGGTCAAGGTAAAGATTTTTCTAGTCATTTAGAAGCNTCTTGGGATCATCATTATTTCCCTTTCTGAAACTCTGACTGCTCATCTGTCTTGTAGTTGATTATTTTTGCCTGGTTTTGAATTTTATAAAGGAATCATGAACTATTTTGTTGTAGGCTTCTNATGTGCAACATTAAGCTTGTGAAATTAATGCAACTTGTTTATNGACAGTTAATTCTTTTAATTGCTATATTGTGGATGTTAGATATATTAAGCAGTGTGTGTACTGCTTCTACAGTTGAAGATTGTTTGGATGTTTGGTCTCTTAAGAACACTACTTCCTACAGCAAAGTTTGAATTAGAGTGAGTCCAGTGAGATAGGTGAGGTGTAAAACTTAAGGTGGNCTTGGCTGTCAGAAGGGTATGACTGCATTCCTTATTGAAAGGCATCTCCTTAAATATCCACTCCAGTGCCTCTCTTACTTCACCCTAGTGGTAGTGCTGACAGAGAATGCCCTTGCCNGTCTGTGTCTTTAATTNTTAGTTCACAGCTTGGAATTGAGTTGACAGGTCACAGTTTTCCAAAATGATTAGACTCATTGTATATTCTCTAATGTTTGAGAATTCCTAATGAGCTTCATCTTTGCTATGCTTGGTTTTATAGGCACTTTACTGTAATCTGTTGGCCATTTGGATAACATCTTTCTTGAAGTATATGAGTTGTTCACATCCCAGTATTTTTAGTTGGATTATCTGTTTTACTTCATTTCTCTCTTGTTGGCTTAGTAGGAATGCTCACATGTTAATGTTTTCTTCCTTTTGTGGGTAGCCTTCTCATTTTCTAATAAAATTGTTTTCCACTCTTTAAAATTTATTAACATATTTTTGAAAAAATGTCTTGTTATGACATTTTATATATACATAAAAGATACTTGGATGGTTTTCATTCCTCCTAGCCTCTCTTATCCCCCTTCTTCCTTTCCACTTTTCATATCTCTAGTAGTTCTGTTNTATTTTCATGTCCATCATCCATCTCACTATGAGAAAAAAATGTGGTACTTGCCTTTGTTGGTCAGGCATATTCACTTAACCTAAAGACTTCTAATTCTACCCTTTTTCCTACAAGCAAAATAATTTCATCCTTCTTTATCACTAAATAAAACTTTGTTTAGTAACTAAAAATTTTATTTAACCATTCATCTATTGATGGGTTTCCAGGTTAATTTTACAATTTAGCTATGAGGAACCACACCATAATAAATTTGGGTAAATGGGTATTTCTATTATATAAAATAGTTTTAGTTCTTTGGGATATATACCTAGGAGTGGATATAGCTAAGTGATAGAGTAGTTTCATCTTTAACTTTTTGAGGAATGTAGC
>LZPO01029068.1:0-16890 GCA_001675575.1 Neotoma lepida
TAAAATAGAAATGCAAAGGACTCTGAATATTTTAGAAGAATTTTTATATAACATACATGTATTGCTTTTTCCAGTACAAAATATTCCTACTAATTAACATTTTTTTAAATCTAAAAGGATTATTTAAACAGTTGCAGTACAACAAAAAGTTGAAGTGCATTAGGACTATGGATTGCTGTTACTACATTCCATAGACGTTCCTATAACAAAATAGGTTACAAAACAGATTGATCATGTGCTTCCCCATCAAAAGAACCAGACTTCTGAATGTTTCTATAGCGACTACATACAATTCCAACCATTAACTTTTATATTACAGGAAAAAAATTAATAGCTACATACATTGCTAAAGCTATATTTTAAAGCACATAGCTTTAGAAGATGACTATTTATTTACTAAATATTATTACAAAAAACCACATTGTTATAGGAAATCAAAAGCACATACATTGTGTGTTAAATGAATATATCCGCAGTAGAACAAGGTTTAGCAGAGCTAGCCACANTGCCCTCTTCAGAGCAACTCTAAAACATGTCTGGACTAATTATGTGTAAAGTATAACCTACCCTGCTCAGCCAGGCCTGTTCTAATCGTGCTAGCTACAACCNTAAAGAGATACCAATAACCTTTGCAATTTCCTTTCAAACTAAAACAGCAGTTAACTTTCTTCCAGTTCAAACTAAATGTTTCTGGCCTGAATTTTCCAGAATGAGGTTAGCATACTTAAACATAGATCAATGAAGTTTTTTTTTTCCCCCCCGAAAAGCTGTCAAATTAAATGGTTTGTATCTTTGGGGAGTTAGCTAAACAGTTGTTTGATCCACATTACACCTGGTAATAGGCTTAACTCTTGTGGCCTTCATTTCAACTCTAATTTTGTCTCTCAGACTCAAATGCCTTTTGCTTTGCAATTGAACAAATAGAAACGCTGTCATAGTTGTGAGAAAGGGTTAGAAAAGGCAAGTGAATTTCTAATGAGTGAGAAGTTCTTGTTTGTTCAAAATAATTATCATGTGTTCTGCTGTTTTAACTTCTGACCACATAAGTGTCTTGTATAGAGTGAAAAAATGCGTAATTGAAATCATTCTTTCCACTTTTTATCCCAACTTTACTTGATTAACCACAAAGACTTTGGGTTTTCTTTTTAGTTCTCTTTTGGTATGGAAACAAGACACAATCCAAATACTGAATTATACCCTCATTCATTGCCTGACCTCCAAAGCAAAAAATCAAAAGGGAAATGTAATCATATTATTTGGCTCATTCTTTTTTCTCTATCTCTTTTTTCTTTATGTAGCCAAAGGATTGGAAGAAAAAAATGCAGCTGCATGATACCCAGTAGCCAGAAGGGTTCATGGTTTTTATCTTTCACACTGAAAATGGGTCTCAGGCTTTAGATGTGAAAAGAATGGTTTATACTTTTATCTCAGCCTTCTTGCCCAACTCACGGAACAATGGCATCAGAAATTTGGCTGGAGGTATCAATTTTTTTACTCTTATTTCAGCCTTGAACATGAAAAGGGCAAGGCATAAAAGCAAAGTGGCAAACTGTGTTACAATTCTTTGAATACTCAGATCTGGAAGACCCATGGCTGTTTGTATTATTTGGCTTTTATTGTGATGGTGGTAAGGCATAAAAAGATTCTTACTGGATTCCATTTTAGCCTACTCAGTGGCTAATCATATGCACTCAGATGTATCTGAATTCTTTTCAAATAGCGACTCTGCTGGAGTGGGGTCTTCGAGACAGGAAATTGACCCAGTATGACTGCTGTCCAAAACACAGCCCAGTGTTCTTAGTACTAGCCACTGACTGCCTAATCACTTGAGTTTTTACCTGGCTCCCCTTGATCCCCAAGCCTCTTCATTATTTATTGCCTTTTGTGCTATGGTACCTTCAAATGAAATAATCAAAATAATGCTTAGCAACCAATTCAGGCATGCTTCAATAATGGGTTCAGCTACATTAATTTCAGTTCACAAACGAGAAAGCCAGCAATAACTATATCTAATTTGGAAATTTAATTGTGAGTGCACATATCATTTTCACATCTTCCTATTGGACTTCCACATTACTGAATTTGTTATCACGGAATCAAATGGTGTAGTGCCTCTCATTGCAGTGCCAGCCCACAAATGACAGTTCCCAATAGATGATAGAGATGGAGACAACCTCAGTATCTAGTGCTTATACCCTTTGTTACAATACATAAAATATTTTCTTAAATAAAGTCAGTGTGGTCCTGTTTATTAGTCTCACTGAATTCTTATTAATATGCATTTGTGTTTTAATGAAATTATATTTGATTCATTCTTGATGACATAGCACACCTCTCTGTTTGTTTTACTCACTAGAGGGGGTGAAAATCAGAAGACACTTATTCCTTGAGAAGTCATTCAATAAATACATTTAGCATAAAATTTTCAAATGGCAATCATCCTCTGATCAATTGGTTGATTCTAGAGTATCATAGGTGTTTGGAGATAAATCTTACCCTTAATCTAAACATTCTTATTGAACGCCCCATGATCGCACTGAAGCCACCACTATTCATATGAAATGGGACCATGTTANCATTTACTTTGAAAAGTCTAGTGTAGATAGAAACATATCTATCATATAATAAAGTATCATGGGAAATGTAATAAAGAAGACTGTGACCACAGCCCATAAGCTTATCTCAACTAATGGCTAATGGCAGAAGTTTGTAAACATATTTTTGCTTTGATTTGTTTTTTAATTGTCATTCTGAGCTCCAAGAAAGTATTTCAATCTCATCCTTTGTTGCATTTATGGACTGTACCTCCTTAACTTGGAGGTATATATTTAAATATATATAACTTATATAGCTATCCAAAAAGAAAATGACTAAATTAGTGTCTAGAAATGTGACTATCACATTATGTTCCCTCTTTTCAGTAATTATATTTAGTTATTGATTGATTGATTTTTTTTTACGTTCTTTCTTTTATTGACAATAGGTTCTTTTCTCCTACAATACATCCTGATAACATTTTTGTCTCCCTCTTCTCCTCTCCCAGTTCCTCACCACCTCTCCCGATCTACTCCTTTTCTCTCTCTCATTAGAAAGGCACAGGATTCTAAGAAATAATAACCAAACATGACAAAATAAAATACAATAAGATGAAGCAAAAACTGTCATATTAAAGTTGGACATGGCACAAGAGTCACCCACTCATTCTCATAGTCAGGAGTCCCATAAAAGTACTAAGATATTAGCTATATTATATATGCAAAGACCTACTGGAGACCCATGTAGGGTACATGTTTTCTGCTTTAGTCTCTGTGAGCTCTTATGAGCCTTGCTTAGTTGATTCAAAGGACCTTGTTCTTTTGGTGTCCTCTGTCCCCTCTGGCTCTTACACTATTTCTGCCTCCTCTTCCTCAGGATCCCCTAAGCTCTAAGGGGAGGGATTTGAAGGGGACTTCCAAAATAAACATAATGTCTGGTGGTGTGTTTCTGCGTTTGTTCCCATCTGCTGCCAGAGAAAGCNTCTCTGATGATGACTAGGCATTAGTCTATGAATATAGCAGAATAACATTAGGAATCATTTTATTGATTATTTTTTAGACTAGTAGTGTTTGGTTTTACCCTAAGTCCTTGGGCTATCTAGTCTCTGGTTCTTGGTTACCTAAGCAATGTTGAGTGTGGGTTCCTTCTTGTGTAGTGCGCTTTAGCTCAGTTAAGACATTGAATGGATACTCCCACAAGTTCAGTGTTGCTATTGTCCTAGCATGCTATGCAGGCAGGCAAGATTGTAGGTCAAAGGGTTTGTGGCTGGGGTGGTGTCCACGTATTTCTTTCAGTAACCTTCAGAGTACCTTCCTGCATCAAAAAGACTAGAACATAAAGGNGAGGGCTCCATGTAGGTACCAGCTCAACTTCTCCATGTTCAATGAATTCTGTGGGTGGTGTTGTGGGAAACAGCATCCCTCTGTTTTTCAAGAGCAACCTTTTGTCTTAGCAGGAGCCAGGGTTGTTTGGCAATTTCCATGAAACTAGTTACCAAAACAACAACAACAACAACAACTAATAATAATAATAATAATAATAATAATAATAATAATAATAATAATGTAATTTAAAAGTAGGGGACAGATCTAAACAGAGAATTCTCAATAGAGGAATCTCAAATGGCTATGAAACACTTAAAGCAATGTTCAACATTCTTAGCTATCAGGGAAATGCAAATCAAAACAACTCTGAGACTTCACCTACATGTGTCAGAATGGCTAAGACCAATAATACAAGTGACAGTTCATGCTGGTGAGGATGTGGAGCAAAGCAAACATTCCTCTATTGCTGGTGGATGTGCAAACTTGTACAGCTTCTGTGGAAATCAATATGGTGGGTCTTCAGAAAGCTGAGAATCTATCTACCTCAAGTTCCAGCTATACCACTCTTGGGCATATACCCAAAGGATGTGCCATCCTACCACAAGGACATTTGTGCAACCATGTTCATTGCAGTTTTATTCGTAACTAACAGAAACTCAAAACAACCTAGATGTCTCTCAACTTGGGTTTATTTATTATTTACCAAAAATGGGTAAATAAAATGTGGTAAATTTACACAAAGGACTATTATTCAGTTGTTAAAAAAATGACATCATGAAATTTGCAGGCAAATTGATGGAACTAGAAAAAAATCACCTGAGTGAGGTAACCCAGATCCAGAAAGATAAATATGGTATGTATTCATTTATAAGGGGATACTAGCCATTAAGTATATGATAATCAAGCTCCAAGCCATAGAACCAGAAATTTCGGTAAAGTGGGGTGGGGTCTAGGGAGAATGCATGGATCTCCCTGGGAGGTAGAAATAGAAGAGATTCTATGGACTGACTGGGGGCAGGTGGAAATGGGAGCAGGGGATCAGGTTGGGGGTCGTATGGGGTGGAGGTACAGAGTGCAGGGAGAGACAACTGGAATTAGTGGTATATCTGATGGGGAGCATCTAGTGCATTGATAACTTTATGGAATCAATGAAAGTGATCTTTTTTATTTAAAAGTTTTTTTTTTCATTTTACATACCAACCACAGTTCCCCCTCCCTCCTCTCTTCCTGTTTCCCCCCACCCCTCTACCCCATCCCCTACCCACTCCCCAGAGAGGGTAAGGCCTCCCATGGGGAGTCAACAAAGTCTGGTATATCAAGTTGAGGCAGGACCAAGACTCTCCCCTCTGCATCAAAGCTGAGTGAGGTATCCAACCCTCCACAGGGAATGGGCTGCAAACAGCCAGTTCATACACTAAGGATAAATCCCACTGCCAGGGGCCAAATTGTTACCCACATTCAGAGGGCCTAGTTCCTTCCCATGCAAGTTCCCCAGATGTCAGACTTGAGTCCATGAGCTCTCACTAGCTTGAGTTAGTAGTCTCTGTGGGTTTCCCCATCATCATCTTGACCCTCCTTGCTCCTATAATTTCTCCTCCTTTGTTTTTCGACTAGACTCCAGGAGCTTGGTCCAGTCCTTAGCTGTGGATCTCTGTATCAGCTTCCAAATCTTAATGAGGACTCCCAGCAATTGGGAAATACAGATTCCAAACTGGCCCTATCTTGTAGCCAGGAAAGGCTTCCAGCAACAGGACTAGGCTGTATTCAGTTGAGTTATTGGTTTTCAGTAAATTTAGAGAAAGCCCTGTTCAACCTGCCTTCAGATATTTACCATCTTATTCCAGATAAAGAAGAGCAAACAAATGTCACATTTAAAATGGAATATTTAGGGTAATTTTTTATTATTATTATTTTGCCTCTGAGAATGTTAGTTTTTATTTTTCTTTTGATATTGAAATCTTAGGATTTTAAAAATACTAGCCATTATTATTCCATAAACCAGAAATTAATTGAAGATAATGTATACATAAAATATTATTTGTCTAATTTATTCAGTTTTTTAAATATTTTCATTGTCTTTAATTAATAAATCAAAGCCTTATTTAATGTTATTTATCCAGAGAACCTCTATGACATTGTATATATAATCACTTCATTTTAGTATATCTACAAACAACCAAAGGATGACATTTTCCATGGGGTGAAATTAATATTTAGTAATTTTAATTAAATTCATAACAATGAATTTATTGAAGTGTATTCCATTAAAGCTCTCTAATTAAAAATACTAAACTACCCTCACCTCTTTTATGCTTCTTACCCTCTCTCCTAGCTCTGTTTTGCAGTCTCTTCTTCTTGAGTNCTCTGAGTCAGGGTCTCACTATGTAGTTTTGGCTGTCCCAGAACTTGCTTTGTAGACCAGGCTGGCCTGGAACTCACAGATATCACCTGCCTCTGCCTCCCTCAGTGCTGGGATTAAAGGTGTACACCACCACCGCCTGGTTCAGTCTCTTTTTCTTATTTGGACACTATTAACTACCTCATTGTCTACCCTCTAGAAAAGATATCTACCATCTGCCAGCAAAAATAATATGTAATTTTTAATGTGATTATATTATGGATGATTATTATACAAAATTATCAGCTGAAATAAGCACAGACATAGAAATGGCTGACTTTATTATACCTTGATATTAATATGGAGTCTTCTTTGAGTAAATAAGTTCAAATTAAACTCATCTGTCAATTTTAGCCAGTTTTATTACATAGCATGGGAAAATAGAAAGCTTAAATCAATTTTCACATCTTCAATTACTAATGTCAGATT
Source organism: Neotoma lepida (assembly GCA_001675575.1). Lineage (NCBI taxonomy): Eukaryota > Metazoa > Chordata > Mammalia > Rodentia > Cricetidae > Neotoma > Neotoma lepida. The sequence continues at coordinate 6,688 of LZPO01029068.1, forward strand.
TCTGAGAAATAAATAAGTGGAACTGAAAACAATCAGTTAACTCTAGAAGTCATGCTGCTTACTAAAATGGAAATATTATATTTTTAAAGAACAGTACCTTGTAATATATTATCAAGTTCAAAAATTGAGATTCTTCACTTATATCTAAAACATTTGAGTAGTCATGATGACAGAGAATGTATGTAAGTTCTTTTTCCTATTCCTTTTAGTTTTCACTCTTTCAAACAATGACCCATAGGCGAGTTAACTTCTCTCAAATATTTGTATTACCAAAATTACACTTTTTGCTCTACAGTGATTCTTTTGTATTATTTTTTGTACTCAACTTTAATCCCAGTACTTGGGAGGCAGAGACAGGCATTAATGATCTTTCATGCAAATTTATCAAAGTTAACTTTTCATCATGATAAATTTTAGCACATTTATTAGTATTCATGATTATTAAAAATTATTTTCAGGAGCTGAGGGGATGGATCAGAGGGTAAAGTGCTTGCCACACAGCATGAGGATCTGAGTTCAAAACTTCAGCGTTTTACTTGGAAACAGAGAATCCATAAAAAATGCTAGTTAGCTAAACTAGTCAAAACAGCAAGTTCATGCANGGCTAAGAGACTTTACCTAAATGTCCTGATGGGTGATGTTCGGTATGCTGTGAAAATGTGTTGCTCTGATTGGTTGATAAATAAAGCTGNTTGGCCAATGGTGAGGCAGAATAAGGTTAGGCAGGACATTCTAACTGGGGAGAGAGGAGAAGGAAGTAGAGCTGGGCAGACGCCATTCTGCCTTCTAGAGAACAGCATGTATAGGCACACAGGTAAAGCCACAGAACACATGGCGACATAGATTTATAGAAATGGGTTAATTTAAGAGATAAGAGCTAGCTAATGGGAAGCCTGAGCCATTAGGCCATAAGTTTGTAAAAGATACAAGCCTCTGTGTGTTTACTTGGGTTTGAACAGCTGTGGGAGCCTGGGCAGGACACAGAAAACTTTTCCTTACAATGTCCAATGTTAATGTTCAGCCTACACACACATGTGAGCCCACATACATGTACATATACCATACACACACATTTATATACAACAGAAATTATACTGAGAAGTCTGTATGTGCCAAATCTAGAAACATCTTTGAATCGTAGTGACATGAACACAAACCAAAATAAAGAAGGCAAGTATCCATAAATAACAACTTAAGCTATGTAATGTCAATTTAATCTGCTGTCCCAAATTAATTTATTTCTTTTAAAATAGGCTGCTCACCCTATCTGTCTTATAGACCATTCCTGACGTGTGTGGTTATATTATATATTAACTTGATTGTTTTTCCATATACATAACAAATCTCTTCTCACTTACCATAGACAGAAAAGACAATGATGCAGACACTTAAAAATTAAAAAAAAAATTACCACCTCAACTCCATGATTTTCTTTACAAAATCTTTCTATTGAAACATAAACATAAATTTTTGAGAGATTATTTTTAAGAAGGTCAATGATCTTATCAGGAAAATGAAACTAGAAGTAATCTAATTTCTAGACCAAGAAAAAAATACAGTAGCACTTTCTTTCTGTGGTAGATGAATGGCCACAATTTCAACACCTTATTAATCTCTGAACTCAAATCTCAGGCTTCAGTTCTAGAGAGAATGCCTGCAGACTTTATGTGTGCACTTTCCCTCAATCTTTAGGCTCACTCTGCTTAAGCTTCTTAGTGCAGGCACCCATGGCAACTGGGACCAGATCATTTTTGGCTGTAGGGCCTGACCTTTGCCTCATAGGGTGTTTCATAGCATCGGTGGCTTCTACCACCAGATACCAAAAGCTTCAAAATCACCTGAGAATTTACTAGGAACGCAGATTCACATGTAATATTCCAATTTGCGAGAAGCACTTCAATGTGGGAGTACAATGACCTGCATTGCAACCAGCCCTTGGGGACAAGGACACTCAAAATGTGGGAAACACTAGCCCAGGACTTTGATCTCAAGCTGAAGTTTGTTCATAGGAGGTCTTTGACAATATTGTAAGACATTACTGACATAACTGGAAGGTGATGTGTATGTGATACTTCTGACATCTAATAAATGGAGATCAAATACTAAACATCCTATAATACACTGGAAAGTCACTCTTCCTCAATAAAGATATATTCTGTGCAAAATATCAATCCCTTTCCCTAAGGCTGAGAATGCCTGGTGTAAGAGACAATGAAGCAATATACAAAGGCTTTCTGTGGTACCCTCACATAGTTTTATGTTTTTATTTCATTCACTTTCAAGCACTACTGTGTTTTCAGTCTGCAAATAGCACTAAACACACAGTTATTCATGCAGACTCCAACTACACGCTATTATTACCATTACTTCCTTTCACCCTGGATAAAGCTTGGTTTGGCTCCTTTCCCACCTCTCTTCAATTGTCCTCTTTGGAATATTCTTNACTATGAAATGAAATAGCCATGATCTTCCAAAAAANCCACTATTATTCACTGATATATAGAGCTAAAATTGCTGTCACCATACCAGTATTTCCTTTCACATTTATCCAGTGGTTGCTCACCTCAGGGCTTGCTTTTGAAACCCAGCTTCCCTCAACTGAGAGCAGAAAGCTGACTAATCATTAACCCACTCAGGTCCCAGAAAATTGGGAAAAATTCACATTTCCTTGCTTTGGTCTCAGATATTATCATTGAAACACTCTAATACCTCTCAATACAGCAAAACCCTACATTATTCAGATGAGATATCTTGGGGTTTCTATTACTGTGACAAAACACCTTGACCTAAAGCAACTTGGGGAGGAAAGGGCTTATTTCATCTTATAGTTGTAGTCCACCATCCAGGGAAGTCAGGTTAGAAACTAAAGGGAGGAACCTATAGGCAAGAACTAATGTCAGAGAGGAGTGTTGCTTACTGGCTTCTTCACCATGGCTTTCTCAGCCTGGTTTCTTATACAACCTAGGACCATCTGCCCAGGGTTGGCATCACCAACAATGGGCAAGGCCTTCCAACATCAATTACTAGTCAAGGAGATGTCCCACAAGTTTGCCTATACAGGCCAATCTTATGGAAGCATTTTCTCAATTATGGTTCCCTATTTCCCGATAGCTCTGGCTTATGTAAAGCTAACAACAACAGCAACAAACAAACAAACAAAAACAAACAAACAACAATAACAACCAAAAAACACTCTAACCTGGACATGAGTCTAGTGTTTGGAAGCTAAGCAGATTGAAGAAGACATCACAAAAAAGAGGATCAGGTGCCCTTTTCTGGCCTCTGTGAACACAAGGCACATACATGTTGCAAGATATATATGCACCAAAACATTCATATACATAAAAAATAAAAACTCTGGAATTATGAAGACCAGAGCTCAGACCACAGCCCCCTAATACCAAGCCATGTGTTTGCAAAAATGGCTGCTACCAAAGTTCTAAGAGGAAGAAACAAAAAAATCCCTGGGCCTTGCTGACTTCTAGCCTATCTAAGAATATGTGAACCCCAGATTTAGAAAGAGACTTTGCTTCAAAGCAATAGACAGAGAGTGTTAGAGGACAACACTCCCATACCATCTTCCAGGCTCCACTCACAAGCACTAGAATGAACACTTGGGCACATGCACCCCTAGATACACATACACACATACACATATAAATAAACACACTAACAAATCTTCAAAAGTTGAAGCATGCCAGCACTGAGCCTTCTATTTTAGCACGATGAGGCCCTTCTGAACTTGTGACCTACAAACTATACAGTAGTAACTAAGAGTTAAGATTGTGATAATCTATTAGGAGCAACTGAAAGCCAATATAGACAGTGTTTCTTTTAGACTCATGTCACATTCAAAGGCAAAATTTTCTTTTCTTCTAATTAAGGAAACCAAGGTTTAGAAATATTGAGTAAATTGATCCAGGTTCCAAAGTTACAAAATCAAACAGCTGAGATCAGAATCCAGATCTGCCACCAAAGAATTTACCAAATGCTCAATTGTGCTTTCGAAGGCAAACATTGCAAATTAAGAAAAACTCCCATAAATTTTATTTTATATTTTATTTTTGGTGATATTTTCTAAAGGATCTGAGTAACTTATACTATGATTAGGTACATATAGATGAAGAAATAATCTGCAAATTATATAGGCATGAGAATATATGGCCTTTCTTTGGATATTCTGTATTAACCCTGACTCAAAACAGCTGTATAATATGATTACAAGTCAGATGTCTCCACCAGCTGGAAGGAGTATAAACAAAACACAATGGTCCACGTCTTCAAAGAGGAAACCACAAGAGCCCTTATGGTGAAGTGTGCTTTGTTGTGTTCATTCTAGCCCTCCTTTATCCCATTTAACTCTAACACAATTTAATTCTTTTGAGGGTAATATTTCACTGCGGAACAAAATCAACATTAAGCAAGATACCTTAGTATTGAACATTGTGTTGTGCATGTTAGGATATCATTTTTTAGGTAAATATTAATGGCACACACCATGTGAGGGATTCTATACAAATATAATTGTACTTAATTTTGGGAGAGAAACTTGCAAGTTAACAGATTAAGGAGCACACAGTTTTAATTCACATATATGTCTTAGAGGAAGTAAGAGGTAGTAAAAGGTAGTCACCAAAGAGATTTTTAAAAATGAAGATGAATAAATGAAATATGTTAGCAACAGGCTAACAATCTGGGACCAGCTGCTGCTGAACAAACATTTACTATTATCATCCATCTGAGGTTTAGTAGAAAATAGAATTTCCAGAAAGACACTGAAAAGGAAATGCATTTTTGATAATCAAATATGCAAAGCTCTTGACTCCAAAGGATAATTGTTTTCCAGGGGAAGGCTGAAGCTTGTTAAGTGACATACAAATAACTCAAAGCTGGCATTGAAAAAAAAAAAACACAGAGAATTGAGCTCAAATCTGTGTGTAAGCAGACAAAGAAATAAATTCTATATTATTTTGCAAGGAAAATTTGCTAGTAACCTCAAATTTCCCTAGTTTGCCTTAAACCCAAAAGATTGCAAGTATATTTCTACCGATTCCTGTTCCACACCATGTGAATCCAACCCTTTCCTAGTATCTATACTACCGGTCTTTGAGCACACCCACCTCCATATCACAAGCGGACTACCACAGCACCCAACTACCTCCTCTCTTCTTCCATCTGTACCTTTCTAGAAAACACCAGCTTAGACAATCCACATACGACACAATCCACATACAGTACTTGTCAAATTGGTCCACATCTCTTCTGAAAATCTCCCGGTGGAGCCCCTTTCATGCAAAGCTAATGACTGAGTCTGCATGATCCCTCATGATCCCTCAAACCTCTTAGTCTTTTGCCTGCTGACCTCGGTCCTCTACCACTCTCTTTTGAATGTCTCTGTTTCATAGCTTGAGTACACCTTATTACTTCTCAAGCAGGTCTCGTAGGCTTCTACATAAAGTTCCTTATGCTTGTCTTCACTCAGTCAACACTCTTACTCCACATTTCGTGATTCTTTGTTCAAATTTCCTTTCTTTCTTCCTTTTAAAGAATAATAAGTTTAAAGGCTGGGTTTCATGCATGCAAAGATAGGATTAATATGATGTATGTTTGGATTGTTTTTTTAATTGGTAAAGAGTATTTCTGAGTCACCCACTGTCTTAGTTAGGGTTTTATTGCTGTGAAGAGACACCATGACCATGGCAACTCTTATAGAGGAAAACAATTCAGGGTGGCTTACAGTTTAGCGGTTTAGTTCATTGTCATTGTGGTGGGAAGCCTGGTGGCACATAGGCAGATATGGTGCTGGAGAAGGAGCTGAGAATTCTCCATCTGGATCAGCAGGCAACAGGAAGANAGAGTGAACAACCAAGCCTGGCTTGAGTTTCTGAAACCTCAAAGCCCATGCTCCAGTGACACACTTCCTCCAACAAGCCATACCTACTCCAACATGACCACATTTCCTAATAGTGCCACTCCTATCAGCATATGTGGGCCACTTTCATTCAAATCACCACAGTAAGCAATCTGACCCTAATTGTGCAATCTTTCTGCCTCAGCTTCCTGAGTAACTAAGAAGCATCATGGCTAATGAAATAGTCACATTTCTTAAGCCTCCTGCCTTTACCCATTAAAGAAAAAAGTCTGTTAGCAACCTTATTTTATGTGCATGGGTGTTTTTGTCTGAATGCATATCTATGCACTTGTGATGGTCTTTTGGCTAGCAATTTCACTATGTATTGAATTGTCCAAAACCTGAAAATGACTGGGCATATCTGTGAGGGATTTTTGCTTAATTAAATCATTTGAAGTAGGAAGATTCACTTCTAATCCAGATTTTTTGAAGTGGGAAGATCCACCTCTAATCTGGGCCGCATTTTCTGCTTGAAGCACATATAAAGGACATGGAAGAAGGAAATCTGGCTCTTTCCCTGCTTGTCCTCACTAACAAATTCGTTTCTTTTACTGGCATTAGAGCCTACTACTTTCGCATTCTAGTATATGTTGAAGACCAGCTGAGACATCCAGTTTCATAGACTGAACAAGTACTGGATTATTAGACTGTCTGTTCATAGGCAATCATTGTTGGATTAGCTGAAACACAACCTGTAAGTCATTCTACTAAATCCCCATATATGTGTGTGTGTGTGTGTGTGTGTGTGTGTGTGTGTGTGTGTGTGTGTGTGGAGAGAGACAGAGAGATTGATTCATACTATAAATTCTATTACTTTAGTGAACCCTGACTGACGCAGCACACATGTGAAGAGCCCAAGGATAGGTTAATAAGTCGGGGAGGTCTTGAGGACTGATTCAGTAAAATGAGCCCCAAAGCTCAAATCCCTCTAACTTTCTAATTTCTGCTGCACAAACAATTTCAAGCAAGTAGAGCTCTTAGCAGCCTCATCCACTCCACCTTTTCAATTCCCACTTTGTATATTCCTACTTGAGATTTGGATATATACACAAATAATTTTCATGATTTTTACTTTCAAATTTGATTTTGACTGCATTCTTTAATTTGCATTTTAGCAAATACTTATAGGTAAATGTGCAAAGATGTATCCTCATTTCATAATTTTTTAAAATATATTTAAAGTGGGGCAGGTGGCTGTTCATCACAGATGACTACTTATCTTCTAACAAACAATGTTTGTGCTTCCTGCACTAATATTCCTCACAACACATAAATTGGATTTGCACTTCACAAGACTACATTTAAGGCCTGAGATGATTATTAGCAAATGGAAATTAACTCACAATATATATCTGACACATAACCATAAAATTTTATATTGCTTTCTGAGATACATAACTGTAGCAGGTATCTATGAAATATCCACAGTCTATGGCCTTTACCAAGTCAGAGATCACTTTCCCATGAGATTTTATTAAGGAATTATTTAGGCCACTAAAAACTATTTTATGGTGTATACCATGGGCTAGAATTATTTGAAAACTACAATTCTGTGGGAATATCCATCAATCTAAAGGTAATGAAAACTCATGTAATATTATACAAGAATTGTTGTATAAATCTGTACTTACCAGCTTTCTATCAGCCTAAGAAATACCACAGAAAACTAAAATACAAAGAAAGGAGATGGACAGATGATTAACTAATTAAAATCAATAGCTGCTCTTCTAGAGGACCAGTGTTCAAGTTTCAGATTTGACATAGTGGTTAACAACTGCCCCTGACTTTAGTTTCAGTGCATGAGATCCCCTTTTCTGGCTTCTATGGACACCAGGCATGCACATCATGCACCAACATAATAACTGCAAGCAAAATACCCATATACTTAGATGGTAATAAATAAACCTTTTTAAAAATAAAAGGGAAAGGGTTCATTTTCACTACTAGATTTAGAGGTTCCAGTCCGTGATCGATGGAGCATACACACTGTTTGCAGGCTTCTTAGCAAAGCAGGGAGCATGTGAGGAATAAAACTGACCACCTCAAGGCTAGGAAACAGGAAAGAAAGAATGGGACAGAAGCTCCCACAATCCCTTTCAAAAGTACACACTCTCTAGGCCCTAAAAATCTTTTACTCTATACTCATGAGCTTTTACTTGGTGCAATGATGGAACTTTAACAATGAACAGTCATTTTCCATTCTAACAACAACAACAACAAACTTACTTCTGAAAAGCATTCAAATATTTCCACATACTACAGCTCTACTCAAATCCTCCTAAAATCTGTTCTCAGTATAGCAGCCAGAGAGTATTATTTTAGAAAAAAAGTTACAATAAAATAAAAAAACCACTCCCCACTCATTAGGATGGCTATAACAGAAAGACAAGAAAAAGAGTTGGAAAAAATGATAATAAATTGATGATATGAATAATCATATATTACTTCTTTAGAGATAAATATGGAACTATCATACAAACCAGCAATCCCACATTTAGGTGCATGCCTAAAGATTTGAAAACAATTGCTCAAACAAATGTTTGTGCATACGTAGTACAAATATGTAGTACATTGTGAAGTAAAGTACCACTCTCCATTGCCATGTGAAAAATAGGTTATGAACAACCATGTCATCTATGATAGTCATGAATAAAAGGAATGAAATATTGGCACATACTACAGTGTGGATGGAATTTGAAATATGATGCTTAGTGACAAACCTTACATACAAAAGATCCTGTGCTGAATGGTTGTTAAGTGACATAACTCAGAGTCAGTCAACCCATACAAAGAGAACAAAGATTGACATTGGTTAATGTGAGTTGTTCCAGGGAAGTGAACTGGAAATTATTAGTTATTTGAGATCCACTATATGTTGCAAGATTTACAACAATCACAACTCATATTTTAATGTTATATTGAGTTGCATCTTCATTCATTGTGGTGGTTTGAATGAAAATGTCCCACAAAGACTCATAGATAATGGCATTATTTGAGGTGTGGCTTTGTTGGTGGAAGTCTGTCACAGAGGATGCGTTTTGAGGATTCAGAAGCTCAGTCAAGGCCCAGTGTTACTCTCTCTTCTTGCTGCCTGAGGATCTGGATGTAGAACTCTAAGCTACTTCTCTGGCATCATGTCTGGTTGCCTGTTGTCATGCTTCCCACTATGATGGTGATACACTAAACCTCTGAACTGTAAGCCAGCCCCAATTAAATGTTTTCCTTCATAAGAGTAGCCATGGTCATAGTGTCTCTTCACAGCAATAAAAACACTAAGACACTCATTTTAAAAATCAGAAGATAAATGTATAGTTTTATTTTTCCATAATCATTGAAACACAATCATTTGTGTGTATAATTTTTATAAGGAAGAGAGAGCATCATAAGGAAGAGGATAGAAATAACTGAGTCCATTGGTGACTATAGTTTCTTGTCTTCAGTGAATAAATGCCTTTACCTATTTTGCAGGTTGAATTAAATCTTGAGTAATTCACATTTTGGAAGGAGAAAAATGACTATAAATTTATAAAAGGTGACATTTTAATCAAACTCAAAGCTCTTGGCTAATTATATGACCTTGCACTTAACGAAAAAAAGAAAAGCAATAGGTTGGTAAAGGGTGAGCACAGAACTATCTGACTTAGGCCTTCGTGATCCTTTCATTTATAGTCATACACACACACACATGCACATACATACACACATACACACACAGATACACATACACACACAGACACAGATACACACCCACATACATACTCACATTCACAGAAATATATACACACATACACATGATCTACTAGAGCATTGGAGACCATTAAATGATGGAGCATGAAAATTAACTAGAAATCATTCTTTTAATTCTCTGCACTTGTGTATAACATGATGAACACTGTGCCAAATAAATACTGAGTCCTTCATCAGGACTCTTTCTAGTACTCTACATGCTAATTGAGCTTAGCATGTAGAGTAAAGATGTGAAGGCCACTGTAAGAGAAATGCAATAAAAAATCAATAAGTTTTTTTCTTTCTCCAGATAATTATGTTATGAACTAATAACTGAGATTAAATACAGGCCACTTTCCTACTGTCACTTGGTGTTTCTCTTGTGATATAGCTTAACTAAGCTGCTATGCTGGTCTACAACCGTATTTAGGGGGAATAGGCCAGAAACACTACGATTTTGTCAAAAGATTTTCTTCCAGCACACACACACACACACACACACACACACACACTGTAAGTTTAAATCAGAGGGTGTTAAGAATGCCAAAGTGGTTGTGTACCTTACA
>LZPO01029069.1:0-16875 GCA_001675575.1 Neotoma lepida
TGAAAACATTGAGTGTTGAATCAGGAGAGGTATGGCTGTCCTTGGAGAAACTTTTTCAGAAAGTAATTTCATGTTGGATTTGCTTTCCATCTCAGATCATGCTATGTGCCCCCCTTCCTTTCTCTACTTGCATCTCTTTTCATTTAGGTCAGGTGATAGCAACTGAATGAGTTTCATCCTACCAAAAATGGATCAACCAAGAAAATAATCTATTGCATTCCTTCTCAGAGTCTATAATATAGACAGAACATTTTCGTTTTATAGGTAAGGAATCTGTGGCTCTGGTTTCCAAGACCTCATATTATTAAGTGACAGAGCTGTGGCTGAATCCCGGGGATAGTTATTGATTTGGTTCTTATTTTATCCACTTTGTTTCACTCTCTCTAGAAGATTAAGTTGACTCCCCAGTTAACATGACCAAGGCATCAGTGTTGATTTCCAAACAAGTTCTTGTTTTCTGGAAGAGTCTGGCCATCCTTACCCTATTTCATTGGCAACCACCCTCATGTAAAAGCCTGTTACAATTAAACTTCTTTTCTGCCATACTCCATGACATAAACCTGGTGTATGCATTTCAAAAGAAAATTTACATGAAGCAAACATATGATACTTTATTTCAATTGTTGTTCTCTCTTTCTATGTGTATTCATGTAGGTGTCTCTCAGTCTCTGTCTGTCTCCCTGTCTCCCTGTCTCCCTGTCTCCCTGTCTCCCTGTCTGTCTGTCTGTCTGTCTGTCTGTCTGTCTCTCTCTCTCTCTCTCTCTCTCTCTGTATGTGTGTGTGTGTGTGTGTGTGTGATATGTGTTTATATGTATGAAGTCAGAGGACAACCTTCAGGCATTATTTCTCACCTTCCACTTCATTTGGGAGTCTCTTGTTCACTATTGTTCATCCCAGGCTAGTTGGCCTGCGAGCTTCCAGGGACTCTCTTCTCTCAACACCTTGCCATAGGAATGTTGGGAATACAGATGAACACTACCAAGTCTGGTTTTATATGTCTTCTGAGCATCCAAATTCAGGTCTTCACTTTTGTCTGACAAATGCGTTCTCCACAGAGATATTTCTCTAGCCCTGATTGGTTTTAATGAGAGAATTACTGTATAAGACAAGTATATTTCTCAATGGGGAATAAATATAAGTCAAAAGCTAAATAGAAATTGACCAAGTAAAAGGTGACAAAAGTTGTTGGCAAGTTAATGTTCCTCATTGATATTTCATACAACAGTTGAGCAAAGAGGAAATGTGTAGGCAAAGAACAGAAACCAGTCACCTAGTGTTCATGGCCATATGAGTTAACAATCTGGTGGAAAAATTGGAACAGAAATGAAATAACTAGAGTCACAATAATAAACTATTCTCTGTTTCCCCATAGCAACAAAATGTCATTTAGTAATTGATGACTGATGCAACAAGTGTGAAAACAAGAAGAGAAAGTAAAGTTTTGGCATTCATAGGTGTTGTGGGCTTCCACTAGTATTACTTAATTTCCTTTTAAACAAATATTATTCCGTTTTTCCCTGTATAAATCAACTCTTATCCAACACTATCCATGAATCTAAGATCTGTTAACCCTGAATAGAAGTAACAACCTTGTAATCCTTTTAGAACTTTCTGAGATATTCATTCAACATTAGCTGAATGTTCAGCAATTTCCAAGCCTGGATCTTTGTATATAGCATTTTTCTCTGTCTTCACCTTATAACTTTAGCAGCATGACTGATTTTCAGGTGATTATTGATTAAAGACAAAAGAAAAGAGACCACAGCTCCTCAGTAGGCATTTGGGGGAAATAACTTCAACTTGATATTATGGCTGACCATATATATCTACCAAGGGCTCTAGAATCTGCGTAATGTCATTGCATCTATACAGCCTGGATCCATAGAGTCAGGGGTACCCAGAGGAACTGTGCTTTAGAGTGAAGAGTTTGGCATCATAATCTGAGCAATGCATGTGATGATCTCCCAGTGGTCAGCCCTCACCTGCTGTCACAGTCAGTCAGGCATGTAAGGCTATTTAAAAGGGTGCTGTTCTTAATATTCTCACTCACGATGTGGCTTTTCATACACATTCATCTTTCCTCCTATACCTCTTCAGTTTCATATTCCTAGACACACTCTTCCTCTTCATGATCTAAAACATACCATNACCTAACTGTGTACTCCTAGGTTTCCACACCAAGTTCTTTGCCTTCTTCACCCTTCAAACATTTCCTGTCATCCTCCCCACTCCTCTTTTTTGTTAATTGCAAACTGTATGGCCTATGGCTCAGGCTTCTTGCTAGCTAGCTCTTTCATCTTAAATTAACCCATTTCTATTAATCTATATGTTGCCATGTGGCCTTGGCATTACCAGTCTGCTGGCATCTTGTTGCTCCTTGGGCAGCAGGCTGGCATCTCTCCAAACTCCACCCTTCTTCATCTCTGTTCTCAGTCTGAATGTACCACCTAACCTTATTCTGCCTCACCATTGGCCAAACAGCTTTATTTCTCAACCATGAGATCAACACATGTTCACAGTGTTCAAGATGTTCAAGACATCCCACAGCACTTTCTCTTTTGTGTCTAACCAAAAAGGAAGGTTTTAACTTCTGTGCCTTTTATACAGGTAACCTTTTGTGCTTCCCTCAACATTCTCCCCCATGCCTTTTCAATGTTGATTCAACATAGAACATGTTTTTGACCTAGAGAGAGTGTCTGGTCTCGTTTTTTTTTCTCTGCTACAGCGTATACCCCAGTCTTGCCACATGGGGAAGTGTCATAGAAGTCAGTTGCTGTGTCCTGTTACTCTTACACATCACAGCTATGCTCCTTTCAAGACATCTCCCTTGGTTTTTCTGCTCTTCAGAAACCAGAGGAAACACCTAAAGCCTGCAGCATCAGCTTTAAATGATTTGCTATTTTTGAAAGTGTCACACTCTAGTTGAGACAAGACCTCACAAAAGTGGCCTTACTTTTAGCTTTCCTATCTCTCCTCACTTCAAGGTTTATAGAATATTGCAGTTTGTCTGGATCCTGTTCTTTAAAACCCAGTCTCAGCTCATGACCTTTTTTGGATGAGGCTCTCTGGTCTGCCTAGCCCAAAAATTTGATGGAGTTTTACAACCTTGAATTTCAGTTGGTCTCTTTGTTAAAAAAATATTTTCTTGAATATTGATACATGTATATAATGTTTTGATCACATTCACTCTTATCCTTATATTCTTTAAAAAAAAAGAAGAAAGAAAGATCAAGCACATGGGAGAGATAGGGTCTGGTGCCAAGAAATGCAGGAGATATCAAGAAGCTGAAAATTTGGGTTGATCACACAGTTCAGTGGGTAAGGACCTTCAACCTGGGTTTGACCCCAGGAACCCACATAAAAATTGAAGAAGAGAAATAACTCCCAAAAGTTGTCATCTGACACTGACGTGTGTGAGTGCACACACATACACCACCACCTTCTCCACCATTACCACCACCAAAAACAACAACAGCAACAACAACAATATAGAATCTCAAAAATCATGGAAATGATTTCTCAGAGTCTGTCAATACCTTTACTTTAGGACTTTTGACTTCCAGAAATGTAAGATAAAATACATAGCATTAAACAGCCTATTAAGTATAGGTTCTTTAATGCTACCTGATGTATGCTAATATATCTCAGCAGAAATTGTGATATCAACAGTAAGCTAAAAACTAATTAGTGAAGAGGACACTGAGGAAAGCAAAGGACTCCACTACTAAAGCCAAATCCCATGAGACCAACAGAAAGGGACTAGATCTGCATATTGGAAAGGATGGTTGAGACAGAACTTCAATAGCAAGCAAACTTCACAAAATGTGGAGGAAATAGTTACCAACAAAGGTTTGGTAACCCAATCAAAACTACTGGGCTTTCATTTTGTTGTAGAGAACAGAATCTGGTCTGAACAGGAAGAGAAAAAAATTAGTGACATATCTTTAACAAAGAAAACCAAGTCTATATTCTGCCCATGGATTTATAAGCAGAATGCAAACTCTGTGAAGTTATTCACTGAAAGGGAATGATTTTGTACTTCCTATCTGATGGGCTCCCTATGTATTCCTAATTTCCAGGGATCTCCAACCTCTCTCTTAGCACACATTCTATTACTGCAGTCTATATCCTGAGTCCACACATGTCATGTTTAAACAAAGTAGGACTGTAGATAGGGCCAGTGCACATTCTGAAGGTTCAGTGAAAATTTTTGTTTTTCTAAAGTGATTTCAAGCTATTTCAGGGTCCAGTAATACTATGTCAGTGCATAATTATTTATCAAGAATGAGATTTTTTGGTGACCCTATGAAGAATTTTACTAAGAAACTTCTATGAGTTTTCCTACTACTTGGAGTTCAAGTTCAATATATTCAAGGCTGTCTGTTAGACTTCATTGGGAAAAATAAACCCTTCACACTAAAAACATGTTTATATGTATTATTTCTACAAACTATCTACTATTATTAATAGACTCTCNAAAAACTCATTTTCTTCATGATATTTTCTTCATTATTTGTTTTGCAGTTTTTCAAAAGATTCAAAGTAAGTCATTCCATGTCTAAGTAATAAATTCTCAGTAATATGATGAAATTTCAGAAGTCTCTACCATTGAAAAAAATCTCTTTAGAAATAAATAGACTTAAATATAAATACTACTACAAATTTTAAGTTGTTATTCTCAATTATACTGGTTAGAAAGTTTGAAATGTTATATATAGCCTTCTACTACTCCTCTTAGTCACTAACAATTATGAGTATATTGTACATCATGTATTGTCCCAAATATTCTACATATAAAGATATTTGTGATGGTTGTATGACTTTTCCTGACGAGGCATGATTGGACACAGATGACAGACCAAAGAAACAATTCCACCCAACTCTTGCTTAATGAACTAATGAGTTTATTGGGTTTACTTACAAGATCATGGGTGGGTTAGGAGCCTAGGTGACTCAAAGGCACCTGTAGCACAGAAATCCCAGCTCATAAATGTTGAATGCCTGGAGCTCTGTGCACAGCCTGCAAGCAGTTCCACCACATGCTCTCTTCTCTACCAGCAACTGATTACTGCTTTTAGAATCTTGAGAAGAATCCTATAAAATCTCATGTGTTTCCTGAACTTGAATCTTCTAAGTGTTGTTAGCTTCTTTAGTCTTACGAGGCCTCTACACTCACAGAAGGGAAAGTTTCAATCGCAACAGTGATTCTGAAAACTACTCTGTAATCTGTTTTAACAGGTAGATTGTATTTATTAACCCACCTTTTCACACAGTCTCCATGTCTTCATGCTTTAATAATTTCTTTCAAGGATGACTTATGGCTTGACCATGTGTTTGCTCTGACCAATGGGATCATCTCTATGCAAGCAGAGGCTTGAAATAAAATCTTATAAATTTCTGTTTTAGCTCTTGGACCTCCAACACTACCAGTGTTGGGCTTGGGCTAATCTTATGGAGAAATATTGGACACGTGGGGAAAGTAATAATGTCTACATCCCGGCTTCCCTTTTGGGTGATCACAGAAGCCAGGTGAGCACTGACTGAAGTCAACTCATTCGAGATTGTAAGCTCTGATAAATGGTTGTTGTT
Organism: Neotoma lepida; assembly: GCA_001675575.1. Lineage (NCBI taxonomy): Eukaryota > Metazoa > Chordata > Mammalia > Rodentia > Cricetidae > Neotoma > Neotoma lepida. The sequence goes on from LZPO01029069.1 coordinate 5,590, forward strand.
TAAAAGACTAATTTTTAAGGCTGCTGATTATTCACCAAGAGTTAATTGGTATCATGGGTTGACAATATTATTTTTATTTCATATATAAGGTAACTGAATTTTAGAAAGACTGATAAGTTGCTCCAACTTTTGTTAGACTATTCACCTATAAAACCCATGAACTTACTCAAATGTTTTAAAATTATAGTTTGGCAAGCTGAAGTAAATANTTGAACATATAAATTAATATGCAAGTTTGATATGTATCATATATGTAATATTTCCGTGTGTGTGTGTGTGTATTAGAGACATTTGTAAAGGTGGAAATTGAGCATTAGAAGCTTCTCTCATGCATTAGAATGCTTAGGGATCATGTTTTTATAGAATTAATACTGTCCACTTGTTTCTCTTGTTATAAAGATCATAAAAATTCCTCACAGTAATTTTAGTGCCTAAGGTTGGAGCCTATGCATCGTCCCATATTTCTAAATCTTCCTATATAAGGAACGGTGAGAAAGGACAGCACTTCTGCTGTGGGATGTCTTTCTGTATGCTGTGCATATATGTTGCTCTCTTTGGTTGATAAATAAAGCTGTTTATTTATCTGCTGCCAATGGTGAGGCAGAATAAGGTTAGGCAGTACATTCAAACTGAAGATGGAAATGAAGGATGGAGTCAGAGGAGACACTGTGAGCCACTGCCAGCGGAAGCAAGATGTGAGAGAACAGGTAATGCCACAAAGCCACGTGGCAAAACATAAATTAAAAGGAATGGGTTTAGTGGAGTTGTAACAGCTAGCTAGCATGAAACCTGAACCATAGACCAAACAGTTTGCAATTAATATAAACCTCTATGTGTTTATTTGGGACTGAATGGCTTTGGGACGGAGTGGGATGCAGGAAAACTTCTGGCTACAATTGGTGCTCACTGTCAGGCATTGATCCACATAGACCTAAGAAAGCTTAAAGATTCTGAACACACAGAAACGGAGCCACACTGAGCTTCCTAATCTCTCAGTCTCATGCCAGCAGCAGCACAGAGACACTTCTCCCAACAGCTGCTTTTGAGATGCAGCTGGCCACCAGCTGCTATGAGCTAAGGGGTGTGAGAGATTTCCTCAGTCTCTCCCACAGGCCATTGTACAGAGAGACTAGATAGTTTGAGTTATAATCCTCTCATATTTTAACTAAGAACATTTTAGATACTAAAGTTAGATTCTTCAGGATAGGACAGCTATTGGAGTAATCTCTGTAACATGCCATTTACCTATGGTCTGGATATTTCTAAATGTTTAGTATGTGTCTCTTGTTTGGTGTCATTCTTGTTGGTTGTATTTCTATTTTATTTAGGTTATTACCTTTTCCACCTCCTGGACAATACTTGATAATCATTCCTATTGATATAGTTTATACTAGGTTAGAACTTTCTTATTCAGACAAAAGGGGGAGATGTAACAGATACCTGTTCTACCTACCTATGACCTTGAAGTACCAGCCCGTGGGGTGTAGCGTTGGGGCTCCCCTTAAGACCAGAGAGGCACATAGGCCACTCTATTTTCTCCCTCATGGGCTTGGATGGTGGGACTGGCTTAGGCGGCAGGACCAGCTTGGGACAGGACCTCAGCCTTCCAGAACCCTATGACGATNTACCTATTCTGTTTAGTGAGTTGTCTTTCCCGATTTATCTCCTAATAAAATCCTGGTAACTCTTAAGCAGACTCCCTTGGATTTCTCGCTATACACTTCCAGTTAAGATCCCTACTGGAACTTGTAAAATACCAGATTCAGTGCCAAATATATATGTTTTGTGGGTATTTATGCATTAATTTAAAAATAAGCAATGGCTTAATAAATTATTGTAAGAAACATCCCTGATACCAGGTAAAATAGTAATACTTTATCATCTAGCACTGATACTCCTCTGTCCATTGCAACCTTTTCTATCTCCCTCAGAAGTCACTACTGGACCAACTTTTGTCAGTAGTCACTTTTTTAATTTCTCTTCCAAATTCAGCAATCAAATATGCATCCTTGGCCACTCTAGTTTAGTTATCATCATAGGTTTTCAGTACATTCTTTCAACCTTTTTACAGCCTACAACTACTCTGTTTCTTAAAAATCTGGGTTGTTGAAGAATTTTGGATATTTAGTTATTTGAATCCCAGAAAATAATTTATGAGACGAACACATTTTTAAGAAAAATAAAAACATGGCAATATCATTCATATAATCAACNCATGAGAAATGTACTTAGAGTTTTTGACTCTGAATATAATCGTCATTTTGGACTACTAACCCCTGACTTTCTTCAATTAGCTTCAAGGCCAAAGGACACATCTTATTAAACAATGAGATTAACAATTACGTTTCAAGCAACTGATTTTGATTGGCTTCCAGAGGAGCTTTTTGCAATGGTTCTTTTCAGTCCATACTTGGTCAAGAATGACATAATCATGTTAGTTATTTGTATATCATGTTTTAAATATCACAAGTAAGAAAGAAAATGGCTTTTCCATCAGCCATATCTTTTTGCCCAATTATTTCTAATGACACTTTCCTCTCAAATTAAGAAAAAAATAGAATTCAGATTATTATGTAGGATCATAGAGCTATAGTTTGGAGTTACAATTCTGTCTCACTAAATTCTGTATTCCAGACAAAATGATTTTGAAAACCACATGGCTTAAGATATAATAAAGAAATTAAACTATTTATCTTTTTGAAGTTGGCAGGTGAGCTGATTGCCTGGAAATCTGAGTACTGCTCAAAACACAAACCACATGTTTGATGATTATAATGGCAATACATATTCATTAGAGAGAACTTTGGTGAAAGCATGAAACTATTTAAAAAAGGGAAAATCTACAGGTTGAATAATAGCCTTATTAATAGTCTATTGTAATTCACTTTCTCAGAATAAGTATTATTTATCACTTTCAGGGACCACATTCTTTTGCTACTGTGTAAATTCTTCTTTGCTTGATGCTAACCAATGCTCTTTTCCAGTGTGTACTGATGTTTTCTTTTCCCTTACAATTTTTCAAGTGCTGTTATATGTAAGAAGAACTTCTAACCAGTCTTATTAATAAACACGCGGAACAAGAAATAAGGGTGAAAATCTGACAGAGATCAGAGGAATTAGGAGCAAGCCACCACTCACCAANGCTGCCTCTACTTCCCAGGAGCGAANCGGAGCAAAGAGCGAGCCTTCCGGTCTAACCTGGCTTTTTATACCTTTCCATCTGCTATCCTCACTAAGCTACATCACTTCCTGTCTTGTCTGCATGGATCTTCAGAACTCTAAGGTTGACCCTGGGATTAAAGGCGTGCGCCCCACCGCCCAGCTGCTAGTTCCCCATGTGACCTTGGAGTCACANAGAACCAAATGGATTAAGGGCGTGTGCTAACTTGCATGGCTATTGTTTTTCTATTAGTGGTTGGCAGCCCCGTTTTTTCCTCTGACCCTCAGATAAATTTTATTAGGGAGGACAAATAAGATATCACAAATATCACCACAGTTATATTATTGACATAACTCTATGAGTGGTCACCCACCATGTGAATGCATCCACTGTGGTGGTTTGAATGAGAATGGCCCCCATAGGCTCATATATTTGAATGCTAGGTCCCCAGTTGGTAGAACTGTTTGGGAAAGACTAGTAGGTTTTGTCTTGTTGGAGGAGGTGTGTCACTGAAGGTGGACTTTGAGGTTTCAAAAGCCCAGCCAGGTCCAATTAGTTCTGTCTTTGCCTGCAACTTGTGGATCAGATGTAAGCTCTCGGCTACTGCTCCAGCACCATGCCCACCTACCTGCCACCATGCCCCCAGGCAAGGTGGTCATGGACTAACCCTCTGAAATTGTAAACAGGCCCACAATTAAATGCTTTCCTTTATAAGTTGTCTTTGTCATGGTATCTCTTCACAGAAATAGAACAGTGACTAAGACACCCGTAATATGTTTTGGTCCATGTGAATAACAGTTCCTTCTGAAAGGCTGATTAACTGATCAGAATTTCAATGATGTGGAAAGGGTAGAATGTTGCAAGTCTAGAACCAAATTACCTTAGGCCATTTTTCACCCATTAATGACCACTTATTGTTCTCTTTTGTATGTGACCAATATTTGCATGAGGAATGTTAATCTTCGGAATGTACAAACAGAACCTCTAGTTCTTACCAAGCAAGAACTAAGAATAGTCTGATAGTAGCTGAGGCCTATGGTTGAGATTTCTGTACTTTTCTTTTTGTTCCAATGTGTTTTAAAATGTCTTGATTTATATTTATTTTTGAGTTACTCTAACACTTCATACAATTGTTATCACATTATAACACAGAATTGGGGGTAAGCAGAATCTGTGTTTCTGGACTTTGGTTACTTATCTTTGGCACCTGCTTCTTCTCTACTCTGAAGTAGAAGTTAAGATTTTAGGTGGGCTTCCATAATCCTTTGTGTTGTATTGTTTTCATCATTCCTCAAGGCCTTTGAATTATGGTGGCAATTCTTTCAAAGCAGTCTACATGGCCAGTCAGGAAGTAATATAATGTTTGTTGTGGGATGTCTTTCTGTATGCCGTGAATATGTGTTGCTCAGATTGGTTGATAAATAAAGTTGCATTGGCTTATGGCAGGGCAGGCTAAGGTTAGGTGGTACATTCAAGCTAGAGATGAGATGAAAAGGGTCCAAGTCTAGGGAGATGCCAGCCCACCGCCCAAGGAGCAACAAGATGCCAGCAGACTGGTAATGCCACCAATATGTGGCAACATATAGATTAATAGAAATGAATTGAGTTAAGTTATAAGAGCTAGCTAACAAGAAGCCTGACCCATAGGCCACACAGTATGTTTACTTGGGACCAAGCTGGTGCGGGATGCAGGTGGGAGAGATTCATCCTGACCACAGGGCCAGACAGGACAGGAGAAACTTCTGGATACAAATGTTACTGGACANAGGGTCACAGACTATGTCCCAATGAGCCAGGTTTGGCACTGATCTTTGATACTTAAAAGAGCCAAATTAATAGTGAAAAGCAGAAAGAAAATTTGTTCATTGTAGCTACAATGAGAAGGGCACTTTAGGGTCCTGACAGGAGGGTAAGGTTTAAATAGGCGCCAAATTTTTTTTAAAAAGAAAAGCAGTTTGGCCAAGGTGTCTTCCCAAATATCATTGTCTGTGCTCTATGTCTCTCTCCAAGGTCATCTGAGAAGTTGTAAAGATTTCTCTAGGAGACAAGTTTCTCTTCTGGCTGCAAGTTCCTCTCTGGCTGCCCCTAGGGCTTCAGTCTTTTTTTTCTCCTGGCAAAGATCCCTATGTGAACTCAAATTTCTTGGGACCCATTTATTCAATAGTCTGATAATTAAAGGGAAAGCACAGGGCAGGACAGTTACAATAGCACTAAACCCCATGAGTNTGTAATCCTGGCCAATAATCTTTCCTCTTAACAAGGCTTTTTCCTTAAACCTAGGTTAAGAGAAGTCTGATGGCAATGGATTTTCCAAACTTTACTGCATCTCTGTGTCTTTGAGGGAGTGCAGAATTGCCCTCAGGGAATAATGTTAGCTGGATGTGATGATGATGTATACTTTGTACTATCTGGCCTAGTAAAAAATCACAAGAATGTTAGTTAATAAATATAATGACTTGTGGTTGAAAACGCAAAGAGTCATGTATCATCCAAATGAATGTGTATAATCAGAAATGCAAAACATATCGAGGAAAATCCATGTATTTAATTACTTACATGATAAATAGCCTATCAGTAATAGCTTAAGTCACACTTTAGAGTTGTTGATAAAGCTAAGAATTCCAATGGACTTTTAACTTTCATCCTGAATCAGAAGACATATCAGACTATATATCTGCTCATATCCCAATAATGTCTCATGTACAACATATTTGTGTAATGATTTAGAATTAATTTAATTTAACTAACAAATTATGCATTTCTTTGAGATAAGAATGCATTTTACTTATCTCTCAACCTCCCAAAGCACATAGCAGAAAACCTAAAAGTAGGTAGGCTTTCAGTAAATATTTAGTGAATAAATAAACCTGTAACTTTGCACAGTTGTCCTGGGGAATACTGCATGATGCATTTGCTCTTAGATCCCCTAAGAAAGATTTTAGGCTCAAGGGGCTATTGTATCATAAAAAGTTGTTGAATTCATTATAGGAATTATAACAAGTTCCCTATTCTAATCTGAATGATGACCTCTTCAAGCTGGAACAACAATCTTGGAGATAAAACATTTTCAGTTCATTTATTGATATACTCAACAAATATTCCTGGTTGTTCTCTATACTCACATCACCATATTTACTCCTAATATTAAGTAATCAGAACATAACATGAAATACATAGTTTCTATCTTATAGAAATTTCAGTTTTCTGGAGAAGACAAGAAATTAGTTAATTTTGAGAACATTCAGGCTACTGTAGTTTGAGTCCTCATACACTTGTGTGTTGAAGGGTTGGTTGAGTCTGACAGTGCTGTGGAGGGGATGGGATCATGAGTGCACTGACCTCACCAATGGATTACCATATTGAGTTTGTAGATGCTTGGGTATGGTTGGAGGAAGTGGCTTACAGGTGGCACGCCTTGAAGAGTGCATTTTGCCCCTGGTACCTTTCTCTTCCTCTCTTTGTTTTCTGGCTGTGTGAGGTGAGTGGCCTCTGCACCACATGCTCCTGGCACCATGGTGGTCTGCTTTCTCTTAGGCCTGATGGATGGAATCAGCTGATTTTGGATTACAGCATTGACAACAATAAGCTAAATCTAATCCTTCTTCCTTTAAGGTGATCTCTGATATCTTATCACTGTGATGGAAAGCTGACAAATACACATTACACACTGTTGTAGAGAAATATGTAACACTAAATCGATGGTTCTTAGACCCAGTGGACATTACAATCATTTAGAAGACTTTTAAAAACACAGATAGGTAGACCTATCTCAAAAGTTTAGATTAAGTAGATCCAAGATGGGGTCTGGGAATTTGNATTTTAAACTTTTAAGTGATGCAGGGATCACACTTTGAGAAACTTTGTCTTCAGATCAGGCAAGCCATTGGTCAGGCCAAGATAAACACTGTTATCATAATAATAAGGAGCAGGATTAGTTATTAATATATGAACTTATATACCTATATTTCTTCTTTCTTGCATTTTCAAGGGGAGAGTTTGATCTTTAACAATTTGGGGCACTGTATTTTGCAAAGTGTAGGACAAATCTTTGAACTTCGGAATTTTTTATAAATATCTAACATTGCATCTTAAAGAGCTGGTGCCAGGTGTCCCAGGGAGAGGAGATGGGTTTTGAGTTCAGTAGGAAGATGAATTTTGGTTAACCTAGAAATATATGTAGTCCATAACTGGAAGTCTCTGTGATTATATGGTTAGTTTGACCTTGATAAGAAAACTTCCTAGAGATAAGCTGATGTCTCAAAAAGAGGAGCATCAAAAGGGTACAGTCCTAAGCATGGGGCCTCTGAGCTGTGCTAGTCCCATTCCCAACACATGGGCACCATGAAGCTGAGCAATCAGACTTGCAGGGCCCATATAAGCTGGAGAAATCAAATGAAAACTCGGAGATCCTAAGTGATAAGGAATAGATGAATGGCCTAGTCACTTTCAATATTCTGATAAGAATGAGCCACAATGACAGAAGGCATTTCTTGCTAGCTGAATGCAAGGGAGACATGAATAAGGAATTAAACAATAATTATAATGAGTAAATGTTATTTTTCTGTATAGCTAAGATTTTGGACTCAGGTTTATACTTTTCTTAGTTAATGAGGAAAACCATAAATTATAAGAGAAATGTCAAAATAGTAAAGTACAACTTCATACACATTTTCCGTGAGTTTTGAGGAGTAAGTCTAATAAAAGCCTTCAGGGGCTAATAAGATGGCATAGTAAGAACAGGCATTTGCTGCAAAGCCCGACCACCCAAGTTCAATCTCCAAAACATTGTGGCAGAGACAACTAACTTCTACTAGTTGTCTTCTGACCACACCCACACTGTGGCTTGAACATATGCACACACGCACACATACACACATGCTCACACACTAAGTAAGTAAGTAAGTAAGTAAATGAATGTAAAAAATGATTTCAAACTTTATATACAAGAGATATTTGTTAGGCTTGGCCTGTGACTCAGTGGTATTGCACTTGACTTGTGTGTTCCAGGTCTTTGTTAAATTGAAGTGACTATTGGGACATTGTCATATCATCTAAATACATATGTGCTAAATACTCTCTTTAGGATTAGGGACACAGTGTACTAGTAAAGACACAATGTAATGTTCTGGTTGATAGAACAGATTCAGAAGCCACTTACTTAGATTAGAGTATGACATACCATCACTATAGGACCCTAATCAAATGATTAAACATTTTGTACCTAGTTTTGCATTTGGAAAATGAGTATAACATTAGTTCCTACATCTTGGGGGTTGCTTTGAAGATTTAACAAATTGTTTCAGAGCTCTTAAGTGCCAGAACTCAACATTAGTGACAACATGAGCTTCAGCCAGTTTGTGTGGGTGTATATCACACGACTGAGTTTCAAGTAGACAAGAATGTGTTTTTTAGGGTATATTCTCCTAGGACGCTTAGAGTTTAAAAAGAACCCCCTAAAAGCCTAGAAGTTGTTAAATTGTGATCTCAGGAGTAATTAACTCAGATTCTGTATGATATTCAATGCACTATGAGTGACAGTCTTAACATTCAAGTAGAAGTACTCTCATGATGTTTACACATTGGCTAACTTCATTGCTCTTGGACCTTGATGGTGTCTTTATTCATTTTTGTACTTCATGATTCAGGTTATAAAAATAGCTTTATATGACCTAAAAGAAATCACAGCACACCCTCCACTCCAATCAATGTGTGAACCACAGACGATTCCTTGACAATAACACAGGGGTGGGTTCCTCCTTGCTTATATCATTATATTAAACATATGTGCATTTTATTTTAACTAGGATTAGAGCTGACTTTCTTAGTTACAGCACATAGAGTGTACTTTCCCCCAAACAAGCTCTGTTTCTTGTAACTCACCATCCCCCTTTGGATTCTTTAATTCCACTAGCAATTTGGAATGGTCTGCTTACCCATGTTATATCTCAGTTTTAGTCTTCAGTCCTGAGTCACCTAATTTCAGAGATCTTTGCCTTCTGCCTTGTATATTAGCAGCAATCAGGCAGCCCCAAAGGGCCTTCCTGGAAACATCCCAAAATATCTCAGCTTTTATTTTGATTTTAGTTTGAAAAAATTACAGGCAAGCTGGCCTTGGATTCCTAGTTTTGACTGGCCACCCAATTGAATACTGCCGTGGAGATCTGCTAGGAGAGTTCTTGGCAGAAGTGTGTAGATACCTTACATTTCACACAATCAACTTGTCACATCAAGGCTCCTAAATCACAACTTTTCATTCAATGGAAAAATTTTCTGTGACCAATATTAGGGTGACAATTTTCTTTTATTCCCTCTTTATTTTATCAATGAAACGTGGGTTCCAATGAAGAAAAACAAATAGGGATAGCATTGAATAGTCATTAAGTAAGAAAACATCAATAGTCATTTGGAAGTTTATGGAATATTTGCCAATAAATTTATTATACTTCTACAGAGATGATTTGTTGTTACACCACAGAGAAAGCAAGACAACTAAGATCCATTTTCTTTCATACGAAACTTACAATTAGGGTTGAAAGTATTGAGATAAATAGGTGGATTCAACAATTTGTTAAGTATTGTGTTACAGTTAAGTACTGAGCATGAGAGGACAAAGATCAGGCAACAGGAATATTATGGTGTTTGTGGCTAGAAGAAGATTCCTGGAGGAGGTAACATCTGAGCTAACAGGAGGAGATAAATAATTTAGCCAGGAAGAGGAAGGTGCATTTTGAGTATCTTACATTGAGGAAACAGTGGGTCCAAAATGTCAATGATCACAGCCATGGCTGGACTTTCTTTAAGGTCTCACCCATAAATGATGCTAGTTGTAGTAGATGAAACAGGTAGCTCACTCATCAGGGTTAATATTGCTTGCCAACCTGACTAGATTGAGATTGGTAAAGGATGTGTAGGTGTGTTAGTGAGGGCATTAGCAGAGACAAAGGAGTCATCCCTTGGTGGATTTACTCTATGGTGACCTTATTGCAAAGTGACGAATGGTAATAAGAGAGGTTTAGTTGGAGGAATAAATTGCTGAGGGTGTTTCTTCAGGGCCATTTCTTTGCCTGTCCCTTCTCTGCTCCCTGGCTGAGGTTATGTGAGTAGTTTTGTTCTTCTGTGTAGTTCCTGCCATGAAATGCCAACACCTATGAAACTAGGAGTCCAGGTAAACCCTTTCTCCTTTAAGTTACACACCTTGAATAATTAGTCATAGCAACACCAAGCCTCACTAACAATGTGACATTATTATACTCTCCCATAAAGAGGTGGAATGGGTATCTGTTTCTTCTAAATCTGGTTTGGCAGTGGGACTTGCTTTGATCAAAGAGAATGAATGAGAACAGATAAATGTTTATATACTGCAACCTGGCTTCTTGCAGCTCTCGGGTCCTTAGACCCCTGTTTCCTAATCTTGGTCCAACCTGAAGGAACTAAGAAATACATTTTTTAAAAAGTGCCTTTTGAACAGCAAAATAAGCTCCCCTTTCCCTCAAATATATCCAGATCCTAATCTCAGAACCTGTAGATATCTTACTCTAAACATGTTCTAAATTAAAGATTTTTGAATTGAGATCATCTTGATTTATCATGCNCAGTTTATTACAATCACAAGGAGACAAGAGGGTCAGAACCAGTTACCAGTGTAGAATCGTCAACCCTCTATCTGACTTCTTTAGTTTCCATGAGACTTATGACTTCCACAACTGTAAGGTAATAAATTTTGTGGTTTTAAGCCACTAAGTTTGTGGTAGTAAATTATAGCAGCAATATGAAACTAATATACCATGCAAGATGACCAAGTTGCCAGATAACTGGCCAAGTGACCACAGCCACATGTCAGAAGCCAGTGTAGATTAACTGTGCTGGCACAGACCAGCAGAACCAATCAGGCTGTCCACAGGAAACATGTACTATAATGATAAGCAGTTTTTTATTATTGGGGGTAATTTTGAGGTTTGTTTTTTACATATTGGGGTTGTTTCATATACATGAATAGCTACCTGACATCGCTCTTTAAATTCAAAATAAAAAAGTAAAATAAAATAGAATTCAATTACTTAAAAATAAATTTTGGGGCCAGTGACATGGCTCAGCAAGTAAAGGTGCCTGCCACCAAGCTTGATGAC
>LZPO01029070.1:0-16861 GCA_001675575.1 Neotoma lepida
GAAAGTGAGAAGTCACAGGTGGTTTAGCTGTCTTGAGAGTGGGGTTCTTTTGGAAGGGTGATCTTATTTCCTTTCTTGCATTTTTCTCAACCTTTGTATTTGTACAGTAAGACAGTGCTAATTAAGGAAGGCCTCACCAAATGTCATTCCTTTGTACTTGACATCCTAGACTCTGGAATCACAAACAAAGTTCTATTTGTTATAAAGTCCCTGTGGTNGTTTCAAAGAAAATGACCCCTAAAGGAAGTGTCACTATTAGCAGGTGTGGCCTTTTTGGAATAGGTGTGGTCTTGCTAGAGACCACTGTGGGGGTGGGCTTTAAGATTTCTATTCTCCAGCTACTCCCAGTGTCAAGGTTCACTTCCTGTTGCTTTTGGATCAAGATGTAAGGACTCTCAGCTCCAGCACCATGTCTGCCTGCATGCTGCTTTGCTTCCATCCATGACAATAATGGACTAAACCTCTGAACTGTAAGGGAGCCACCACAATTAAATGTTTTCCTTTAAGAGTTGCCATGGTCATGGTGACTCTTGACAGCAATAGAAATCCTAACAAAGACGGTCTGCAACTCTGGTATTTTCTTATAGTAACATGGAACAACTTAAGGGGCCAGAAGAGGTTTTATAGCCAAGTGACACTAGTCAGGGCATTTCCCCTGAAGATTATTCTAACAAGTATAGTCCATTATTTCTCTGAAATTTCTACAAGATTGTAAGCAACATGACTATAGTGTTAGTGCTTCAAATGTTAAATTTCTTCTTTCTTTTGGGGCAAGAAACTAAAGTTAATGTTGAAAAATTATTGTTAGAACAGTTATTCAGAAAAAAAATAGAAAATTTTTCTATTCCTCAAAGGATTGTAGGAGATCCTGTGTTTGCTTTGATTTCAAAATCACTATATGACCAATTATTGAAAATTATATACTGGGAAACATAAGTTGTTGATTTAATATCAGAATCCAGTTATTAAATTCTTACTATTCTTTATTTTCCTAAATAATCATGTGCCTGTGGCCAGGCATCATTCTTCATCAAGNGCTTCTCAAAATAAAGTGGGAGGATCCATGGTGAACCATGGACATCCACTTACTCAGTTTTAACACAATCATTAATCACAATTCATACTTTCCCAACAAAGAAATAAATCTTTACAATCATTGTGAATTCATCAGTTTCAAACACTTACAAGACACACAGGTCTTTGTATCTCTTTCTGCCATACTGACACTGTGTGATAGAGGTCTTCCAGATGTGTATAAGAGACAAGGGATGGATTCTGATCCTACTGTCAGGGAGCCCCTTAAGCAGATCAAGCTATACAACTGTTTCCTCTTATACACATCTAGATGTGTATAAGAGACAGGTCTTGAAACATTCTTTCTTTTTTTCATTTTTTATTAAGAAAAAATTTTTTATTCATTTTACATACCAAAGATTCCCTCTATTCCTTCCTCCTTCCCCTCCAGCCTCCCTCTCCCAATCCATCCCCCATTTCCTCTTACAAGAAGGGAAGGCCTCCCATGGCAGGTCCAAGCTCCTACCCCTGCATCAAGTCTGTGCAAGGTGTCCCATCATAGGTAGTGGGCTCCCAAAAGCCTGCTCATGCACCAGGGATGGATTCTGATCCTACTGTCAGGGAGCCCCTTAAGCAGATCAAGCTATACAACTGTTTCCCTATGCAGAGGGCCTAATCCATTCCCATGTAGGCTCCACAGCTGTTGATCTAAATTTCATGAGTTCCCACTAGTTTGGTTTGGTTGTCTCTGTAGGTTTCCCCATCAAGATCTTGATGCCCTTGCTTATAGAATCCCTCTTGCCTCTCTTCAACTGGACTCCTGGAGCTCTGCCTGCTTAGACACATTCTTAAAGTACAAGTCTTGGAGAATCTCAGGGGACAAATCAACTATAGGCTTTCCTTTATATTTATTTTGTCCTTGTCACTTGCTAGTCAACTTCTCTCTGTCCCATGTGTCCTCTGCTCTGAATAAACAGAGAGTTACATCTAAGACTTTTTTGTTTCCCATTTCTCCTGAGATGTGGAGGTGAGTTATAGATAGTTTATACATGGTGAGTCCTGTGTCCTTCTGCGAATATTTTGCAATGAAAAGGGGTGATTTTTTTGGACTATGAATAAAAATGCATATTTCTTCAACATTATACCCAGCATTATAATAATAAGCTAGGATATGCTTTCATAAATTATTAAAATATTAATGAAAAATTAGATTGCTAACAGTGTGACCTGAATTTTATGATTAAAATATAGTAATAAGCCTCTTCCTCATGCTCTTTTCCTTGTCAAGGTGAGCTTCTGTTTATGAATTCATAAATTTCTGGAACTTCTACAAGATTTCCTACAAGAATTTTGAGCATTCCTTAAAGGCAAGCTTGGGAAGTGACTAAATCACAACTCTGATTCAAAATGGCTTGAAATCATCCTGTGAAAGAACTGAGGTGATCTTATCTTTTTTGCTTTTATTTAGAAATTTCTCTTTTATAAAATATTCTGCTTATAGAAAGCACAATACAGACAGTTCCTAAGTAAATACANTTAATCTGGCNAATGATTAACCTCAGATTTAATTTGGTCATTTTGACATAACTAATTTGCTAAACGTGCCACCTTTTTATAAAATGATGATGCTAGAAACCATATTGATTTCCATAATAATACCATTGTAATATGACATTTCAATAGCAAGTATTGCCAACTGAAAGTAAGAGGTAAGACCTTAAGGGGTGACTAACCCATTAAGCTTGCCCTTTCATCATTGGGAGTAAAATCAATGACAGGTGATAGCCTACTCACAGCATTCAGTTCTCTTGCCTGATTGCTTTACATCATGTGAGGACATAATGACCTCTTGAGGATCCAGCAGTAAGAGGTCATCTTAGAAGGAAACAGCAGCTTTCATCAGACAGCTAACCCTGACAACAAGAACTATGATACGTACATTCTCTGGCTTATAAATTTCCAAGTTTGTGCATAAAATGGTCCATGATAGTTTTTACCTAGTGAAACATTGCATTCAGTAGTTATGTCTCTTAAGACCTTTTATGCTGTCTGAGTTTCTTAGAACATTTCTATTTAGATATCTTACAGCAAGTTTGATATTAGATATTTTGCAGGATTACCCTCTATGACAGTTAGTAATGATGGTCAAATTGACAGAATCTATAATCACCTATGAGATGGATCTCTNGGAATATCTATGCAGAATTATCTTGATCATATTAACTGAAATAAGAAGGCTAGCCCATCATGCATGCCAACATTTGGGATGGGATGGGATGGGATGGGATGGGTTGTGATTGCATGTGATGTTAGAGTATGTAAGATGGAGAAAGGGAGCTGAGCAGCGACATGGATTCATGGTTTCCATCTCCTAGTTGTGGATATGATGTGACCAGAGAAAATGGCAAACTATACACATGGCCCTTTATTCCTTGNGCTGTTTGGTATGTGAGAAGAAGAAGGCTTGAAGGAACAAAATTGTTGAGTCCTCTAAATTATGAGTCCATTGTTAAAACCCTTATTTTGGCCATCTAAATGATGTTCTAGACACAGCAAAAAGCAAAGACACATATTATGGATGCAAAGTGAACCTGTCCTCCTACCATTCTTAGCTTACACTTTGAACCATGAATGGTTCAGGACTGTAATGCTGGAGTACCAATGTAAGGCATGGAAATGTCAGCATTGACAGGGATCAAGTGTCTAGTATGACATCTATAACATTATATTACTGGTGCAATGTCAGTACCAATGCAAAAAGTGTTTTAATTGCAATGGTGAAATGTTATGTAAGCACATGATGAATCTGTGGTGCCTGAATGTTGCGGTGAGGACATTTTACAGAGGTGATTAACATCTGCAGCTAACTAAGTATATTGCAATGCATAACATCAATGGGCCTAGTGAATCAGTTAAGGGCACTAACAACAAGAAAATAGTCCCCCTCAACACTACCTCAATTGCTGACTAAGTTTTCACCTTGAAAGCAGCTTGTCCTACTCTGTTTCACTGCAGGACTGAAACATCAACTCTGGCCGGAGTTTCTAGCCAGACAGACAACACATCGTAAAAAACTCATTAACCCCAGTTAGTCCAGTTGTCTCCTTCTAGTAATTAGAGTAAGACAGCACAGAGCCATCAAGACTGCATGGGCCTCCAGTCTTCCTGAGAAAGTCAAGGTGGGTTCAGCAAGTAGGAGCTAGTCTTTGTAGTACATCTAAGAGATGTTATCAGCAGATTGATAAGGACAGCTTGACAGTACTTGTTCTGAAGATGCCTAGACCAGGTCATTTAGAATGTCAGGGGAAGACTATTGGAGCTCCCATACTCAACATTAGAGTCAAAAGATATTTTCCAGCAGGGTTGCAACCCAGGTTTATTGAATTTCTCTTGAGAATATAGACCTCAGACATCTTTTCCAGAAACCTTTCTAAGACATATGTTCTTATGATTGAAAATTGTAGAACCAACATCCAGAAAAATTTCCATCGTTCACAAAGAAAAAAATCACTATTTAAGAACTACGATTTTCTTTTAATTTTGAGTAAAAGACACAAACAATACCAAAATGTAAATAAAATCTTATTAATGAATGCAGTGATTTCATTATATTTTCACATCTAGACAGATAGCTTCATACATATACACAGGTAGATACGGATGGTTCTTCATAGATCACTTTCTTTTATCAGAAACAACTTTTATGTATTTAAAGATTCTTTACAATTTTCATATATTGCTTACAAATTATGTTTTAAAACAGGAAAAGGAGAACAGGCTAACTGTAAATATGGACTCACATTACACAATTAACCTCAGTGGTTTTTCATCAATCATCTTACATTTTGGTTAATTTTCATGGAACAAAATTTTGTAAAGACTCACAGCTAATAAAAGGCCAGTTAAACATTTAATCACATACACACACACATACATATATATATATATATATATATACATATATATCTTACTATAATATGAAAACAATAGACATTAGCCTAAGTATTTTTAAAATGCAAATAATTGTAGCAACCAAAGCAACAACAGAAAAGAAGTACACTAAGAATTTTAACAAACAGCAGAATAAAAATACAAATCTGTGTGGCGCTCACTTGAGCTATTGCCCAGGACATCTGCAGACTCTATATTTTATTCTCCTGTATTATAGCAACTCAATACTGTGAAAACAAACATGTGACCTGCTCATCAGTAGATAGGATATTACCAAGGCAATGCCATGTGCCTTGGTGGTTAAGTTTCCCAAGATTGTTGCTTCTGGTCTTGCTAGAGACTAGATGGCTCCCTTCTCAGTGTTTTGGTTCCACTGAGCAAGCAGCAATAGCTTAATGACAGACTCACACTGTAAGGATATGAAAGCAGCCTGTAATACCATATGGAAGGGAACTGAGACTTCCATCTAGTAACATGGAGAAATTATAGCCCTACTATGAACAAGGCAAGCATTCAAATGGATCTTTTCAACAAGAGACTAATTATGTCACCCTGGACATTACCAATATCCCCTAACCAGAATTTTGTGAGATACTCTAAAGCAAGGGATCCACTTATCGGTGATGTTAGACTGCAAAACAATAAGTACTGTTTAAGCAGCATTATTGGTTGTGATTTGTCATTTGCTATAGATAGCTAGTAAATACTGAGACTTCTGCAAAGTAAATATCTGTACATGATATTAGGATAATGTTTTCAAGATGGACAGTGATACAGGCTGAGATTTACAAAAGTGGAAAGATATTAAATGGTTATGAGCAGAGTTCTTGGGACTCCCAGGATCCTGCCAATGGGCATCGAAAAGGGTGGATATTTTCCCAATAGTTACCCTGAGAGCTGTCTGTGTTATGCTGGAGTGATGATTTTGTGAAATCATGCAATGATATGATGAAAATAATCAGTTTGCTCAGTTATCCAAATCTTCTAAAATTTACATGTTTCATCATATAATACCTAAAATTATACTTTTTATTTCAAAGAATGATATTAACAGAAATGATCAGGACTGTGGAGGTCTTAGTAATGCATGCAAATTTACTCAATTCCAAAATTTCCCTTTAAAAAGATTTTATAAGAATGAATGTTATCTTGAGTTTTGTGCACAGAGACAGATACAGATCTATTTGCAATCTTCTACATGTTGACATTCAGTTATGCCACAACCATTTGAAGTTGAAGATGCTTTATCTTTTCCATTGTACAGTTTTGGCTTCTTTGTCAAAAATCAGGTGTTCATACGTGTGTGGATTAATGTCAGGGTCTTCAATTTGATTCCATTGGTCCACACGTCGGTTTTTATGGCCGTACCAAACTGTTTTTATTACAATAGCTCTATAGTAGAGCTTGAAGTCAGGGATCATGATGCCTCTAGAGATTTCTTTATTGTACAGGATTCTTTTAGCTATCTGGGTTTTTGTTTTTGCATATGAAATTGAGTATTGTTCTTTCCAAATCTGTGAAGAATTATGTTGGGATTTGATGGGGATTGCATTGTATCTGTAGATTGCTTTTGGTAAGATTGCCATTTTTACTATGTTAGTCGTACCTATCCATAAGCATAGGAGATCTTTCCATTTTTTGATATCTTCAATTTCTTTCTCAAAATTCTTATCACTTGCTTAGTTAGACTTACTCCAAGGTATTTTATATTATTTGTGGCTATTGTAAAGGGTGATGTTTCTCTGATTTCTTTCTCAGCCCATTTATCATTTGTGTATAAGAGGGCTGCTGATTTCTTTGAGTTAATCTTGTATCCTACCACATTACTGAAGGAGTTTATCAGCTGTAGGAGTTCTCTGGTAGAATTTCTGGGGTCACTTACGTACACTATCATATCGTCTGCAAATAGTGAAAGTTTGACTTCTTCCTTTCCAATTCCTAACCCTTTGATCTCCTTTTGTTGTTTTATTGCTCTAGCTAGAACTTCAAGTACTATATTGAATAAATATGGGGAGAATGGACAGCCTTATCTTATTCCTGATTTTAGTGGAATTGCTTTGTGTTTCTCTCCATTTAATTTGATAGTGGCTGTTGGCTTGCTGTAAATTGCCTTTACTATGTTTAGGTATGTTCCTTGTATTCCTGATATCTCCAAACCTTTATCATGAAGGGGTGTTGGATTTTGTCAAAGGCTTTTTCAGCATCTAATGAGATGATTATGTTTTTTTTTTTAGTTTGTTTATATGGTATATTACAATGACAGATTTTTGTATGTTGAACCATCCTTGCATTCCTGGGATGAAGCAAATGGATCGAAGACCTCAACATAAATCCAGCTACACTGAATTTGATAGAAGAGAAAATAGAAAGTAGTCTTGAATGCATTGGCACAGGAGACCACTTCTTAAATATAACACCAGTAGCACAGACACTGAGAGCAACAATTAATAAATGAGAGCTCTTGAAACTGAGAAACTTTTGTAGGGCAAAGGGCACAGTCAATAAGACAGCCTACAGAATGGGAAAAGATCTTCACCAACTTCACATATGACAGAGGGCTGATCTCCAAAATATATAAAGAATTTAAGAAACTAAACATCAAAATACCTAACAATCCAATCAGAAAATGAATTTACAATAGAAGAATCTCAGATGGCTGAGAGACATTTGAGGAATTGCTCAACATCTTTAGTCATCAAGGAAATGCAAATCAAAATGACTCTGAGATACCATCTTACACCTGCCAGAATGGCTAAGATCAAAAACACTGAGAATAGCTTATGTTGGAAAGGATGTGGAGCAGGAGGAACACTCCTGCACTGTTGGTGGGAGTGCAATCTTGTACAGCCACTTTGGAAATCAGTATGGCGATTTCTCAGCAAATTTGGAATCAATTTTTCAAAAGATCCAGCTATACCACTCNGGTATATATCGAAGGAATGCTTAATCATACCACAAGGACACATGCTCAACTATGTTCATAGCAGCATTATTTATAATAGCCAGAACCTGGAAACAACTTAGATGCCCCTCAACTGAAGAATGGATTAAGAAAATGTGATACATATACACAATGGAGTACTACTTAACATAGAAAAACAATGACATCATGAAATTTGCAGGCAAATGGATGGAACTAGAAAATATCATCCTGAGTGAGGTAGTCTAGAAAGACAAATACGTTATGTACTCACTCATAAGCGGATACTAGATGTAAAGTAAAGGATAACCAGACTGTAACCCACAGCTCCAGGGAGGCTAGGTAGCAAGAAGGACCCTAGGAAGGATGCAAGGGAGAAATAGATGATATCTACATGAGCAAACTGGGGGTAAGGGGATGTAATGGAGGGCAAGGGATGGGGGATTAGAACATAGGGGAACACAAGTTTCGAGCTGGAACAGGGACAGAGTGGGAGAGCAAGGAAAGAGATACCATGATAAATGAAGATATCATGGGAGTGCTAGAGAAGTTCCCAGGAATCCACAAGGATGACCCCACCTTAGACTACTAGCAATAGTGACTGAACTGGCCTACTCCAGTAATCAGATGGCTGAATACTCAAGTGTCATCATTGAGCCCTCATCCAGTGACTGATGGAAGCAGATGCAGAGATACAGGCTGAGTTCCAGGAGTCCAATCGATGAGAGAGAAGAGGGATTCTATGAGCAAGAGACAATGAGATCATGATGGGAAAATGTACAGAGAAAGCCAGCCAAACTAATGGAAATTCATGAACTGTGGATCAATAGCTGAGGAGCCCCCATAGTACTGGACTAGGCCCTCTGGATAGGTGAGACAGTTGTTTAGCTTGAACTGTTTAGGGGGCTCCCAGGCAGGCAGTGGGATCAGAACCCATCCCTGGTGTATGAGCTGGCTTTTTGGAACCCAGTGCCTATGGTGGGACAATTTGTGCAGCCTTGATGGAGGAAGGAGGTGCTTGGACCTGCCTCAATTGAATGTACCAGGCTCTGTTGACTCCCCATGGGAGACCTTGCCTTGAAAGAGGTGGGAATGGGGGGGTGAGTTGAGGGGCAAGGCTGGGGGGCAGGAGGAGGGAGGAGAGAGGAATCTGTGGTTGGTATGTAAAATGAATAGAAAATCTCTTAATAATAATAATAATAATAATAATAATAATAATAATAAAGGAAATGCATGCCAACATGTACAAGGATGAAAGGTTCTGATGTTCCAGATATTTCAATAAAACCATGTATATATATATATATGCATATATATATGCATATATATATATATAATGAATATTATCATTCATTTTCTTTCAAGTGACATAAGCCTTTGCTAATTTTATAAGCACAAAGTATGATGAACTGTATACTTTGGCTATCATTTTAGAAAATGTGTTTCGTGGGAAAAAAAATGGCTACCTGAACTCACCAAGCACAAACATTTCACAAATGCATTTCACATCTTAAGCCATCAAGTTCTGAAATAATTCAAAGTGGTTTGTGGGGTACCATACTTCATCATATGCAATATTAAAATATGTACTAGCCGGTTTCCATCACTATGGAAACACGTCTGAGAAAATCACTGTAAGAAAGATTTATTTGGCTCAGGTTTCAGCAGCTTGAGTCCAAGGTTATTTGGCGCATCACTGTGGAACTGTGCTGAGCCAGAGCATCACAGCAGAGAGAGTATGGTGAAATAGAGCTGGTCACTGCATGACAGCCGCAAAAGCAGAGAGGTTGGTAACTGGTCAGAGATAAGATGTGATCTTCAAATGCATGGCATTCCCTAGTGAATAGTTTATCTCTTTGACTATTTCCTGTTATGCAGTTCAGTATAAACTCACCAATGGAAGTCCACTGACTAGGCCAGAGCCCTCAGGAGCCAGTCATGAGCCAGCCAGGAGTTTCTCTAAAACTCTACCCCTGAATATTGCATGAGGAATCAAATCTTCAACACAAGATTTGAGGAGTTATCTTTTATAGCTAAACAATAACCTGGAGAGGCAGATTTCATATAATCGATGCTTTTATTTTTTTGTGAAGACATTGCTAATTGGAACTTTATTATAATTTACTATAAAGGTATAACAACAAAAAATACAAATTTTATCAATAAAACCTGGTGTGCTTAGTGGCATTTGTACTGTGCCACCAAAAATTTTAACCTTTAATTGCTTTTGTTCCATTATGCAAATTTGAAAAGATATATATATACATGTATATATGTATATATATATGTATATATATATATGATCTCAAAGCATCAAGTTAATAGTAAAGCTCAAGGAAGATCAGCTGAGGCAACAGGCTAAAAAAGTTCAGAATCTCTAGTGAAGCAATTTGTATCAAGAAGTCACCAAAAGGGTGTGCAAAGTGATCAAGCTCCAAGATCTGCCTTTATAGCTGAATGAAGTCACCAGGTAGAATTTAAATATTGCTCCATGTTTTACTTGTAACATTAGTTACATTTGTCAAAAGGAAAAATAATGGATCTGGTATTCAAGATCATAGCTAATTTTCAGTTTTGTTTTGTTTTTAAAATAAAAATCAGTCCCCTTATCATTTGTAAAAGAAATGTGAATTTTCTTCCAGGATTTGCCATGGAACTCTCAGTTTTAAAAAGATACCTAATTTAGGAATACATTAATTTTGTTATTATTTCCATCTGTTATCATATCTATAACATATTAAATGACTAAATGTTTCATATTTATCATATATCCATGACAATAGATGGAACTAATATATTTTTGAATGCTTTTGTGTTATGTTCTACTTAAAAAAAATCTATTGGTAAAACATAATTAAAACAAGATAAAGATTTACATTTTATTTTTTACTACCAAACCTCAATATACCTTTTATGGAGCTATTTTTATTTTGAATCTAGACCATGCCATATAAAAATATACTCTAAAATTCTAAATCTGTATAGACTTTATTTCCAAAAAATTGTAACCAGGTTTTTCAAGGAAAATGTATTTATAGCAGGCTGAAGAGTACCACATCATACCTACTATCTGGAAGTAAACTTGAAGAATTAAAGATACATGNAAAACAAATACATAAAAGAAAATGTACAAGATTCATAAGGTTCAAATGCTTGTATAATGAGATCCTTTAATATTTAAACTCAACAATTAAAAAAACAGGCACAAATTGTTACTGTGTAGCCCAGGCTGCCATGGAACTCGTATTCTTCCTTCCTAAACGTCCCAAGTGCTGGAGTATGCCACTCTGTTTGGCAATGCATTAGTATTTTAGTGTTTCTTTACTTCATTGTACTGTTAACATTCATATATGTTTCAAAAACTTGATTGCTCTTACCAAAATAAGATATTAGAAGACAGAGATCTCATTTGGATCACAGAAGATTTATTTCTTCAAGAGAAGGCAGTAAGTTCTTCTGTAAAAATAGATGCTGTTAAACTCAAGAATTTCTGGTGATTAATATTAATTATGTAATGTGATTCACAANAAGTAAGAGAACGATAGCTTGCATCAGATTCACCAATGCACTAATTAAAAGACAGTAACTGTTAACTAGCCTGTAACACTGGCACTTATTCCACCACTCACAACGTCTGATATAGACTTGGTCTCTCAAAATGAAAGTGCATTTTTTACAGCAGAGGGAAAAACAAACGTTATAGCATAAACATCTATTTGATGTACTTGCTTACCTAAGTTCTTTTTGTTAGTTTGAGTAAATAGACTCTATAAGAAAGAGAAACATTGATGCTTATATGCTGAGAATGGTGAGTTAAAGGTTGGACTTCATGGTAATTTGATTGAGGAATGCATTGATGGTCCCATTCAAAAGTAATATTTAAGCTGAACTCATGTGTTTATCTGGAAAAAAACATGCTGTCAAATAAATATCTTAGTAAGAGATGGTGGGAAAGGAAGACACTTTGTCTAAGAGTACATTGTTGAAAGAGTGAGCAAAGGAAAGATAGAAAATGAAGAAATGAGTAAGATCCTGCATCAGTGCAGGCAGCTAAGAGCACATCAACTTATTCTGCTTGTCCTAAGATGAAAAACTAGGGAAAAGTTTCATCACCAGTATCCTCTTTCCAACATTCACAAAAACACTATTTAAGAAATAATGGCCTCCTCAAGGTCAAGACAGAATAATGCAATATAGAAGCTATTGTAATTTCATAGCAGAAGGTGAATATTATGGGTCTATCTTAAAGGTAGATGAAAGTGAATTTGCTGATGGATTGGGTGCTGAGCCTGAGACTCAAAAACACATCAGATAGTGTTCTGAGCAGCTGAAGATAAAATTATTGAGTGTAAAGAGAAGGGCTGTGCTCCTTAGACTGAGGGATACAAAGTATTTTAGAAGTTACGATTTATAAATGTTGTGTAAATCAACAACAGAGTAATTGACATGATATCAGACAAATCTTTTGGATAACAATTGTATAAAAATAGATAAAACGTGTGGGTTATATTTCATGAAACCTCGCCTCAAATGCTGATGTCTATGAAGGAAAAAGAAATGAACAGGGAAATATTGTATTCATCTAAGGATTCTGTCTGAGGATATTTTCTTAATTATGCCCTATTGAGACGGGGTCTTTCTTGGCTAGAAAAATTGAGCCAGTTAAGATTTGAGTAACAGGTGTGAGAAGGTACACAAAAGGCAGCCATGGGAATAGGAATAGGAATTCCTGGAGGTCTTTGCCTAGGAAGAGGAGTGTCTATGTGCAGAGAGTTCNCATTGAAATCAAACAGCAAACAAATGAACAAACAACAAAACAAAACAAAAACAAAAAGCTGAAAGAGGGTTGAGATGTTAGCAGAAAAGAAAGAAATCATGATGTAATAAAAACGATGGATTCTGGCCTCTCCAGTGAGTGTTAGATTACTTTAGGCTCCCTGTACTGGGGTTTCCAAAATACTATGAAATTCATTAAGCACACTGCCCTTGAATAAAGATGTGATACAAAATTCCAAAGAATGAAAACAAATAATCACTCTAAAAAAATAAATCAAACAAACAAATAAAAAAAACCAAAAACTGATTCTGATAGAATAAGCGTTGATATTCTTTGAGAAAAAAATAACACAACCTAGGGATCCTGAAACATTCAATCCACAACTTTAACATGAAGAACTTGATAAGTAATGAATTAAAAATTCTACAAACTTTCAGCTTAAAATTCACCTTAAGTTTAAGATGATGTCTTCTGTTAGCAGTGATAAACATGTACTTTCTGTCATTAAAAATATAGGTGGGAATGGAAAAGAAATGTTGGAAGCAATGAGGCAAAATCAGTGAAGAGGCAAATGATGTCTAAGGGGTGCAGAAGAGATGCTCAACAATTAACACTGCATACTGCTTTTGTAAAGGTCCCAGTTTGTTTCCCTACACCAGGGCATGTGGTTCAGGTCTACCTTCTGTGGTAGCTCCAGACGATTCCCTACCCTCTTCTGACACTTGGGAGCATTGCATTCATTTGTGCAAACCCATACACAGACATATATTATTCACATAGTTAAAAAATAAAAATAAAACTTTGAAGCAAATAACTAGAACATATGTATGCCCTACTCATTCTTTTCTAGAGGCTTGCTGTGCAATTCAGTGATGGCACAGAAAAAGTCCTAGCATCATAGCAACACAAAAATTCAAGTGAAGAAAAGGAAATAGTAGCAAGGGTTAACAGAAAATCAGAATTTGTGAAATAAAGGGTCAGTGAACTCAAAGATATCAATAATGTAATCATAAATATGAAAAATAAATTTGGAAAATTGCACAAAAATATTAGAGATTTGTGAGAAAAATAAAGAAATCTAACACAAGTATTATTAAATTTACAATTAAAAGTATAAATAAACAGAAAATAAATACTAACATGTTTATTTAAAGCCATCCATGTGCAGATTCTAGGTTAGTATAACTGAAGAAAGTTTGATGGAAAAGCCTGTATCTTTGCATATAGTAGATCAGTAGTCTAGAAAACATGTTAGAATTTGAGTGACAGAATATTCTAAAATAATATTTCAAAAGTTTGTGATAAATTGTCAAAACTATAGTTTAAGTATACACATGCGTGTGTACAACTGTTTAAAATTATGTGAACTCTGACATAGAAAAGAAATGGCACATGGCTCAGAGGTACCAGAAACCACTTTTAACATCTAATCCTTCCCTTTTCTTCAAAATGCTTATGGTCAGATACAACTCAGCGTATTCTTACTGCTGCCTCCAGCTGATAGGAGACCCAGGCTTCAGAAGAAGAAAATGCAGGTTAGCTTAGGTGTCAGTGGGTTTCAATTAGCTGAGTGATTGAACTGAACTCAGCTTCCTGGAATTCATCTGTTACCATCTGCATGGATTCAGGAAGAGGCGTCTTTTGGAATTTATTCACTGCTGGAATCAAAGTGAAGCTAAACTAGAAAAGATGTTTTTTTTTCCCAAACCTAATGAATATGGCTTTTACTTCAAACTCAAATCTTATGGCTATACTTTAAGGGATAAAATTGTAGCAAATATAATTTCCTCACCTGACCATCCTCAACCAGAATGTCCCACATCCTGGGCTATTTATCATGCAATTGATGGAGTCTGATTCCTCTGTTTCACTACAGTTTAGGATTGCAACACTTAGCTAAACAATTTTTCTGCTGACAAAAGTTTATTTTTATCTTAGGTAGCTACTTAAAGGAAATGGCTTCTTAGAAATATTTTAAAGCATGTTTGAACCTACAGTCTAAACCAAACTCACAGTGTTTGACTAGATAAAGTAAATCCGCCTATAACAGCATTTAACTGGACTGTTTTCCAATCTGTGCGTCTATTGCCCAGGAGTCTCTTATCTGTGAAGTGTCCACTGGGAAGCTTTGAGAGCGAATAGCCAATAATCATGTAAATGATTGCCATCTAAACACAACGGCTGCTATTCTCCAAGCCTAGGAAATAACTGTGTAAAGTGCACTGAGTGAGGTGCTTCACTTAGAAGACATGAGATCTCCATCTCAATTCTTTCCAGAAATCTCAGTGTTTATTTTTCTAACTCCTATTCAGAAAAGAAGCTATCAAAGAAAAAAGAATAACAACTGTTATTTCATGAAGAGTGAGTTGAATTTGATAACTAATGCTATATTTGTTCTAGCCTGGTTAGTCGGCCATTTTACACACCGTCAACGATGCTTTCTGACAGAGTTTGTCATTCTGTGCGCAGATTTTTCTGCGGGGCTGTCAGCTACTGAAAATTAGACTTTTTTTTTTGAAGCATTACATTGATGCTTGGAGACTGCGCCGCCTCCTATGTATTGTTCGCAATTGAATGAATCATACTGTTTTGAATCATCCATTTTCAGCATTTTACCCACAAAGGATGTAGAATTCTGGTAGTTTTCATGATTTAGAATTACAACTTCCTCTTTCTCTACACTCAAACTGACTCTTCCCTTCACATACAGTGCCTTGTCCTCCTCGATCTGCACCTCTGGACTCAACCAGATCCAGTTCCATCCTCTGCTTTACTTTGCTTTCTGTTGCATCTGGTGGGCACTGCTCCCATACTCCAAACAAAAGGTGTTTTTGTTATCAATTCTTATGAGGTTGGCATTAACTTAGAAAGTATGTTTGACCTAATGCATTGTTTTGAAGTCCATGGTTTTGAAGGTGTGGCTTTTCTCATCTTTTAGTTCTATTATAAAAGATTTTAGACGGTCATTTATTTTCCTTGTTGATTTTGAGAAAAAGAAGGATAGATTTACTCTAGCTCTGTTACATTCACCCAGTAATTTAGGAACATTATAAAAATAGAAATTATAACTTTTAATTTCTGAGGATTTAACTCAGACCTTCACATGTCTCCCAGTCCTTGAAACTACAACTTTAGGGAGACTATAGCAGGTGGAAAATAACTACTGTACAGTATAGAGTATATTTGTGTTTTAAAATGAATATTTTAAATAAGCATAATTGCATAGATGTGATCATTGTCTGCAGGCACTATAAAGACATAAACTTTTAGTATCTGCTTCTTAATAAAACGATCTTCTTTGGTTAGTACAGATTTCTCTTCATGTTTACTTACCTGACTGCTGGGTGTATTTTGAATATATTATCCCATATAAAGATATTTTATTTGTGGTACTTTGGATCAATACATTGCTTTGTCAAATTATTTTAGCTCATTTCTCATTGACACATAGCTTCTGTTTTCTTATATGGAAGAAAGACAGTGCTGGGAGGTTGAGACAGGAGAATTAGAATCCTCAACCTCCAATGTTTTGCTTGGGTCAGAACACATAGTTGGTTGGTTGGTAGTTTAAATGAGAAAATAATGTGGCACTCTTAGTATTGTTGTGACAGCTAAGTGTGCAAATGCATCTAAAATTTCCTCTGCTGATGCTGACGGTAGGAGTGAAGCAGCAACTCCTTAAACACATCCCTTCCCTAAGGGACCCTTCCACAGGTCTCCCTGGCTTCCAGTGATGAGTCACACATCTGCAGAACCAATTAAGATGACAGAAGATTCACTCCGTTTGTTTGAAATACTACAGTCTGAAGTTAATAATAAAGCTTGGTTTTTATGTTTTGCTTTTATTTTTAACATTTAATTGTTTCTAAAGTGTTTCTGTAGATTTTATCTCATCCATTTCCCACAAACTGACGTAGACATTATTTTCCTATGCAAAGCAGAATCATTGAAGGATTAATAGTTGCATAACTGTCCTCTCTCTAAACATGTTTAACAAATATTTTTGGAGCAGTAAATGAATGTGAAGTTATTATGACAACCTTCTTTCTAAAAGCAGACAAAATGTAAGCAATGTTATAGATGCATAACTGTAAGAAGAACTTCTAACCAGTCTTATTAATAAACACACAGAACAAGAAATAAGGGTGAAAATCTGACAGAGATCAGAGGAATTAGGAGCAAGCCACCACTCACCAACG
>LZPO01029073.1:4774-16818 GCA_001675575.1 Neotoma lepida
CAAAGTCTGACTTTGCTGCATATGAAAAGTGAGAGAGGAAAAATATTCAAAGCATTCCTGAATCTATTCATATACCACTCTGGAATTTCCTGGAATTCAGGGGGTTGGGGAGGTAGACTAATACTGCTTAGTTTCCTATTTATACTAGTTGCTGCCAAAGTCAACTAAATTAGTCAGGAATAGGGTTACAATATTTTCCTTTCAAGTTCAAAAACAGTTAACATTGTACTTCAAGAAGAAAAAGAAACCCAAAATAAAATAGACCTAAAATACACTAGACAGTATAATTTAAATCTGACACGGATACGAAGATGACCCACTCACAGTATTTTCTGCCAAGGTCATAGAGATGGTAAGTGATTTTCCTCGAGATCACATGGTTACTTATTAACAAGCAAATCTCAACAAGCCTGATTAGAAAAACAACTTTTATGATTTAATTTGGGGGAACAGACAATCTACTTGGGTTCCTTAGATCATGTCTGAGTCAGGAGTGGCCTAGCTGGTACTCCAAAGATGATGAAGTGTCCGGTATCTATTTCCTCACCAAGGTTGATTTCTGAATTCCAGGCTTATGAAATCATTATTCTCTGAAAGACTTCTAAGCTCTTGTTTCTGTTCTGCTTCTGAAGAAGAAAGGACTGTATTGTCCACCTATTCCAGGTACACCATTATGGGCCTCTCATAGTTGTAAACATCTTGTTTGCACTGGCCTGTGACTTGGCTTCTATGTAAAAAAGAATCTATTTTCTCTCTCAATGAATTCATGAGCATTTCTCAAATTAGTGTTCAGAGTTCATGGCGGACCTACTTTAAGGTAACACTGGAATATGGATTGCTAATTCCCACATAATTAACTGCTGCTGACTTGCATCTCCATTGAAATGTTCCATGGCGTTTCCAAAATTGTAATCTCCAGCAGCAACGACCGTACACTTTCTTCATAAATCAAATCTAATTTGTCTCCTCATTTAGTGATCGACATTAATAATAACTCATCCACTTGTGCAATCAAATATCTCAATGTTTTCTTAGATCTCTTCTCTGCTTTCCTCCTCAGATCCGAGCACCTAAGACCTACTACTTAAAATGTCTTCTAATCACTGAATCCAAACACTTTCTTCATTCTTCTGTTTGTGGTTAAGAACCATATAATTTACCATCTTAATCATTACTTTGGGAGTAAGGGAAATATATTATTACTTATGGCAAGGTAACCGGATGTTATGAATTATGCATGTGTGGGAAACCCCCAGCTGTCCAGGCCAGGGTATCCCACTTGTGCAGGGAACCATGCTGGCATGCTGAGCAGATGCAGTGGCGGGCTGGCAGGCAATCCACTCCATGTGGGCATGGCGGNGGGTGGTTATTCACAACTCGCCATGGAAATTGCTTCATCAGCANGGAAATGGTTTCTAATAATAGAGAGATGAAGAGGAGATAAGAAAGAAGAGGGAAAGAGAGAGGGGTTGAGGGGTGCANACCTCGTGGGAGTGGAGGGAGAGAGAGAGAAAGGGGCAGAGTTTTTCCTTAAGAAGAGGCTTCTATGTCAGGGTGTAGGGTGGCCCCAAGGGGTAGGTCAGAATATTAACACTGGGTAAGCCAGAATTCAGTAGAGATGCCTGGCATTTGGGATCATCTTAATTATGATATCTTTTGTTGACTAGAGTATTGTAGATTCTTGCTTATCTCCTTGATTTTATGCATTCCTTTCATATCAGTTACTTCCTCTGTTTGCAAAATTACAACCTCTCCTCTTGCCCTCAGGTTAAATGAAGTTCCATTGCTTTGGCATTGAAGGTTATTGGTAATTACAGTCCTTGCCAATTTCTCCAGCCTCACCTCTCCAAAATTCCTCACACAAGCTTTCATCTAAATAAATTAGCTTATCAGCANGTCACTGTAGATCATTTCTTTCTTACCCTCAAGTATCTGCCCTGGTTATTTTCCCTTTATACTTCTTGCTGGTTTCTTTGCCTTGATTTCATATTGAACANGTGGAAAACAATCTTTATCCTGATTACATTAATTTTTTGATTCATCAAATATTTATCAAGAAGTCATTATTTCTCTTGAGTGAATAATTTATCAACTGTATCCCAGTTTTTCATTAGNGTGTCTTCCTTTTTAAGGCAATGTGATGGTTGGCTTTAATTATTGACTCAAAAAAAATATCTAGAATCACCCAAGAAGTCACAGTGAGGAACTGTCTAGATTAGTGTTTACTATGGAAGTGTCTTGAAATTGGGAGAGCTGTTCCTTGAAATTGACTAGGCTATACCATTCCCTGGGCTGGGGATTCTAGATTGTACAAAAGCAGAAAAAATGAACTGAGTACTGACACGCATATANTAATTCATTACCCTGTGCTCTTGACTGTAGATTTGATAGGACCAGTGGTCCCTCCCACCTTGACTTCTTTACAATGATTGACTGTAACACAGAACTGAGAGCCAAACAGACCCTTTCTCCCTTAAATAGCATTTGCCAAGGCATTTGATCACAGCAACTGGAAAGGAAGCTAACTAAGATAAGCTATAAGTTCAATGAGAAGANGACTTGCTCTACCATCACATTGATAACACTGGTACTCAGCACAGATTATCTGTCCATTCTAGGAGAATGGCCAGATAAAGATATACTAGTTATCAATTAACCACATTATAACAGGTGGATAGAAAGGAAGATACCTAAACTCAAATGCATCCATGGCTCTGGAGGATCAGAATCTCAAGCACATTGTCGTGGTTAAATGAGAATGGAGCCCCCACAGGCTAATATGTTTGAATGTTTGGTCCCCCAGTTGGTAGAACTGTTTGGGAAGGATTAGGAGGTTTAGCCTTGTTGGAACGGTGTGTCACTTAGGCCAAGCGTTAAGGTTTCTAACCCACACCATTCCCAATTAGCTTTCTTTGCATTTGCTTGTATATCAAATGAAAGCTCTCAGCTACTGCTCCGGCGCCATGGCTGTTAGCATTCAGACCCACTTCTTGGAATCCTGGCCAATAAGCAGATAATACCCTGGCCCATCCAGCATCCTGAAGCCATCCCACATTTCCTTTAAGGAAGGACTCCTTTCTCTCTCTCTCTCTCTCTCTCTCTCTCTCTCTCTCTCTCTCTCTCTCTCTCCTTTCTCTTCACCATGAGGTAGCATGAACCTCCCCTTCCCTTCTCTCCTACTCTCTCTCCTTCTCTCTTTCTTTCTCCCTCTCTATCTCTCTCCCTCTCTCTTTCCCTCTCCCCTTTCTCTTTCCCCCACCAAATAGAACTCTTCACTGAGCAATGTCTTCATGGTATCTCTGTTTCTCAACTGCCATGGGGTACCCTGACTCAAATTTGGCAAGGTTTCTCTCTTGCTGTATCATAACACCTACCATGATGGTCATGGATTCTAACTCTCTAGAACTATGGGGCCCCAGATTAAATGCTGTCTTTTATAAATTGCCTTATTTATGGTGTTTTGTCACAGCAATAGAAAAAGATAACTAACGCAGATACGATGTATTAAGTTAGGTGTGACTTAAAACATTTTTGAAATTAGATGTTGCACACATGCTGTAGTTAGTTCTAAGCAGCAAGTTGAACCCAATGGCAAATTATGATCATATCTCATACAGTGCATTCACTGTTCCTAAGATCATTGTTTAAAACCTTTACTCTAATGGCAAAAACAAAGTATTCTTGCCACGTGGCAAGTGGTTCCAAATGCAATGACATTTCACATCTACTAATAAAACCCCAGGATTCTATTTCTAAGATAACAATACTTCCTGAGGCAGCTGTATATTTCTGAATGAACTGGAGGCATAGGAAACTCAGGTTTTATTGCTGCAGAATATAAATTGTTAACTAAGAATAACAGGAAAACATGACCATCTCATTAGATGCTGGAAAAGCCTTTGGCAAAATCCAACACCCCTTCATGATAAAAGTCTTTAAGAGATCATGTATACAAGGAACATACCTAAGCATAATAAAGGCAATATACAGTAAGCTGATTACCAACATCAAATTAAATGGATAGACAAGTCAATTCCACTAAAATCAGGGACA
Source organism: Neotoma lepida (assembly GCA_001675575.1). Taxonomy (NCBI): domain Eukaryota; kingdom Metazoa; phylum Chordata; class Mammalia; order Rodentia; family Cricetidae; genus Neotoma; species Neotoma lepida. The sequence continues at coordinate 8,828 of LZPO01029073.1, forward strand.
AGACAAGNCTGTCTACTCTCTCTATNCCTATTCAATATAGTACTTGAAATTTTAGCTNNAGCAATAAGAAAACTAAACGAAACNAAGGGAATACAATTAGAAAGGAAGAAGTCAAAATATTGCTATTTGCAGATGTTATGATAGTATACATAAGTGATAACAAAAATTCAACCAGGGAACACCTTCAGCTGATAAATACCTTCAGCAAAGTAGCTGGATACAACGTAAACTCAAAATATCAGTAGCTCTCCAATATACAAATGATAAATGGGCTGAGAAAGAATTCAGGGAATCAACACCCTTCACAATAGCCAAAAATACTATAAAATATCTTGATGTAACTCTAACCAAGCAAGTGAAAGATCTGTATGCCAAGAACTTCAAGTCTTTGAAGAAAGAAATTGAAGAAGATATTAGAATATGGAAAGATCTCNCATGCTCATGGATTGGTAGGATTAACATAGTAAAAATANCTATTTTACCAAAAGCAATCTACAGAATCATTCAATTCCCATCAAAATTCCAACACAATTCTTTACAGACCTTGAAAGAACAACACTCAACTTCATACGGAAAAAGATAAATACCAGGATAGCTAAAACAATCCTGAACAATAAAAGAACTTCCGGAGCTATCACCAGCCCTGATTTCAAGGTCTACTATAGAACTATAGTAATAAAAACAGTATGGTATTGGCATAAAACAGACAGGTGAATGAATGGAATCAAACTGAAGACCCAGATGTAAATCCCCACAGCTATGGACACATGATTTTTGACNANGAAGTCAAAATTACACAATGGAAAAAAGAAAGCATCTTCAACAAATGGTGCCAGTATAATAGGATATCAGTATGTAAAAGAATACAAATAGATCCATATCTATAACTCTGCACAAAACTCAAGTCCAAGTGNATAAAAGTCCTCAAAATAAATCCAGTTATACTGAACCTCACAGAAGAGAAAATGAGAAATAGCCTTGAACACATTGGCACAGGAGACAACTTCCTGAATAAAACACCAGTAGCACAGACACTAAGATGGACAATTAGTAAATGGAACCTCATGAAACTGAAAATTCTGTAAAGCAAAGGACACTGTCAATAAGACAAAATGACATTCTACAGAATGGGAAAAGATCTTCACTAACCCCATATCCAACAGAGGGCTAGTTTCCAAAATATACAAAGAACTCAAGGAACTAGACACCAAAACACCAAACAATCCCCAACTAAAAATGGGGTACAAACTTAAACAGAGAATTCTTAACTGAAGAATCTCAAATGGCTGAGAAACACTTAAAGAATGTTCAACATCCTTAGTTATCAGGGAAATGCAAATCAAAACAACTCTGAGATTCCACCTTACACCTCTCAGAATGGGTAAGATCAAAACCACAAATGACAGCTTATGCTGGAGAGAATGTGGAACAAAGGGAACACTCTTCCATTGCTGGTGGGAGNGCAAACTTGTACAGCCACTTTGGAAATCAATATGGTGGTTGCTCAGAAAATTGGGAATTAATCTACCTCAAGACCAGCTATACCACTCCTGGGCATATACTCAAAGGACATTCTCAGATACCACAAGGACACTTGCTAACTATGTTCATAGNAGCTTTATTCATAACAGCCAGAAACTGCAAACAATCTATATGTCCATCAGTTGAAGAATGGATAAAGAAAATATGGTACATTTACACAATGGAGTATTATTCAGCTGTTAAAAACAATGACATCATAAAATTTGCTGGCAAATGGATGGAACTAGAAAAGATCATCCTGAGTGAGGTAACCCAGACTTAGGAAGACAAACATGATATGTGCTCACTTTAAGTGGATATTAGCCATAAAGGATAATTCTACAATCGGTAGACTCAAAGAAGCTAAGTAACAAGGAGGGCTCAAAGTGGGAAACATCAATCTCACTGTGAAGAGGAAACAGAATAGACATCACAGGTGGATGAGGGAGAGGTCTGGATGGGGGGTGGGCATGGGAACAAGAAGGATCGGGTGGGTGAGGCTGGAGGGAGAAAGCACTGGGAGAGACAACTAGAATCAGGGGCATCACTAGAAACCTAGTGCAATGGAAACTCCCAGAAATCTATGAGGGTGACCCTAGCTAAGACTCCCAGCAATGGGGGATATGGAACCTGAACCAACCATCTCCTGTAACCAGGCAAGACTTGTAACAGAGGAATTCGGACCCCACACCAGCTACATAACCTTTAACCTACAATTTGTCCTGCCTATAAGATGTGCTGGGCTAAAGGTGGTGCAGAAATGATGGGAGTGGTCAACCAATGATTGGTCNAGCTTGAGACCCATACCATGAGAGGGAGCNCATCCCTGACACTGCTTGGAGGACCAGGACCCAGAGGCTGAACAGCCCAGAGACCTAGAATAGAACCAAATATGACTGGCAATAAAAAAAAGAAGTCAATCAAATGATTCCTAATGATATTCTGCTATACTCATAGTTTGTTGCCTAGCCCAATTGTCATCAGAGAGGGTTCCCCCAGCAACTGATGGAAACAGATGCAGAGACACACAGCCAAACATTAGAAATATTAGGCGGAGCTTGGGGGATCTTGTGGGAGAGAGGGAGGAAGGATTGTAGGATCCAGAGGAGTCAAGGTAACCACAAGAATACTCACAGAATCAACTAACTTGGGCTCATAGGAGCTCACAGAGACTGAATCAGAGAGTTTGCATGTGACTAGGTCTTTTGCATATATGTTACAGTTGTGTAACTTGGTCTTTTTGTGGGACTTCTAACAGTGGGAGCAGGGGCTGTCTTTCTTGCCAAGATATTTGAGACATTTAAATACTGTATCTACCTCATCAGCATTAGATCTACAAGAACAGTTCCTTAAATAGATTAACAAGTTTTATCAGTATCCTACCTAATTTCTTCAAATGTTACTTATCTAAACATTAATGATAAATAAAAATACCTAGTAGGTCAGATTGGGGTGGATAAATTTAGATGTCCTTGCCCAAAGTAATAAATACAAAGAGGGGATTTTGGTCATTTCTATGACTTACCTATGAAATGCCTATTAAATGGTGACCNAACTTCAAANGGAAGCAATTAGAAGTAAACTTAGCAACTGGCCACAGTTCTGGAGTCCCTATTCTCTCTGGTTCTCCAGAAGCATACTGGATGCCAATTATGCAGGAGGAGAAAAATCTGTCTGAGAGAGCATGACACAAACCCAGGCTTTAAATTATTTGCTCTGTAACACCTTCATACGCTCCTGCCTGGAAATTCTGACCAAGAGAAGAGCAAAAGCAAGCAGCAAGCTCATCCCAAACACAGAGTCGGGTGAGCACTCATAAAATGTTTATCAGTCCACAGATAAAAATTTAAAATGTGCAGGACCATTCTGTCTCCAGAAGGGAGGAAGAAAATGTTATAAATAAAGGGTTCGTTGTTATTATATTAAACTTCCAGGGTCCACGACATTCATCTTGAGATTCTAAATATCAGAAGTCCCAAAGGAAGCTCTCATTAACATGTGATTTGAAAACAAATGCACATAAATTCTCTCTAGGCCTTATCTCTCATCTGTTTTCACATCTTTTTGACCCACAGTGGTTTCCCCTGAAGCAGTAGGACTGAGGCTTTCAGTTCTTCCATGACAGGCTCTTTCCAGGGCTCTGCAATAACCGTGTCATGGGTTCACATAACTTTATGATTTCATGCAGTTTAGAACAGAAAAAAATGTTCATTTTGTATTTTTTTGCTTTTTAAAAACATTTTTTGTGTGTATATGTGCGTATGTCGTATGTCCTATATTCATATGCCACATGTGTGTGGTAGCCTGCAGAAGCCAGAAGAGGATGTCTGATCCCCGAAGACAGAGTTACTGGCTGTTGTGAGCTACTCCATGTGGATGCTNGGAACTAAACTCATGTCCTCTAAAAGACTAGCAAGTATTTTTACCTACTGAGCTATCTCTCCAGTCCCATTTCCTTTTCCTTAGACTCTACTCCAACANACAATAGAATCCATCTTCACAAATCCTAGATTTGTGTTTTCCCTACTTATGGAAATATTCCNTGCATTGATGCCTTAGCAACCACACACACCCTCCAGCAGTCACCTTGCACATACAGGGTCTTCCTTGACAGATCTCCCTTGTGGAACATGCTCATTCCACAATTTGTCTGAGCCAGAATCAATATTCTGCATGATTCTGGATCACAGTTTCCCAAAAATCAATCTATTCCTTCCCTTTTTGAGGATCATCTTCACTGCTGCTATCACAGGGTCTTACCCACCTGAGTATTCTCTACAGTTGTTGGAGGCACTGTTCAATACTCAGGTTGCTCATGTCTATTCATGTCACTTGGATGGCACAGTCATTTTCTGGATAAGTGCCAGTCAGTACCCAAGCATTATAGTTTCAGAGCGTCCTTCTTGGCTGTGATCTTATCTTAATTGTACTTTAAGTATCAAATGGNTATACCTGAACACCACAAAAACTGCCATAATAAACTCTAAAAAAATGACTCCTTTCTTTGCCCACAGCATTTTGTTCATTCATGAGTCCTTTCTATAAGTCAACCATTTATTTTGCCTCCGTTCCATATATCAATTTCTAGATAATTTCTATTTTTCTAGTATGTGCCTTGAAGCAAGCTAAATCTGGATTTCCATCTTGAGTTATTCTAGATATTACTAGATATGTCACAAGCTACTCAAAATCTGAATCTTAATTTCTTTAGTCTAAAATAGGATAAAGATACCTCTTCTTTGTTTTAGCTATACAGCTTGTAAGAATGAATGTATATAACCTAGCATAATATTCTTCCCCTAACAGGAACATAGTGTTCATATTTATGTAATTACATGTAAGAAGGTAGTTAGATCAAAGGAAATGACTTAGCTATAAGCCCTAATTAATTACTGCACTGATCCTCCAGGTACCCTTTACATCCCACTGCCTCTACACTGCTTTTGCAATTGCTCTACATTCTCATCTCTTTGTATCTCTTATCTCCCCTTTGTCCACAGTTCCTTTGTTGGGGCAGAAGCATCATCCATCCAAGTGGATACCTCTAAAAAGCTGTATCTTGTATCTTTAGGAGTCCTTAAACTTACTGTATCTTCATTAGTCTTTGCCTCAAAACAGCACTCACTGGAGCCTTATTCAGCCTTTCTCCTAGTAACACACCTGTGCCCATTGTTCCTTACATAGCCTTGCTCTATGCTAAGTGTCTATAGGCTGGCAGTCTCCTAGTGCCTCTCAGTTTAATCTAAAAGTTATAATAAAACAGAAAACTTGTTATTATCAGTAGACTAAAATAATTCCCGAGAGACAATTAACTTCTTTGTTAAAACATTTTAAATCCTAAGTGTTTGAGTAGTTAGTGAATAGTTTAACATATGGGTGCAAGTCCTTAGATGAGAAGGAAAATTCTAATATAGGAGACAAAGGAAAATTTGAATCTGTAAGGAAATAGAGTTGGCACAGACAGACAATGAAGAAATAGAGTTGAATAGGAGCATGTACTCTCTATAATGTGATCCTTCAACCAAGTCCATTCTTTCTGTTTCCAATCATATCTATCAATTCACAAATTCTTAGTGTGAATTACTTTTGTTATTGGAGAGATAAAAGAGGGATTGAGAAGTAAGTCAAAGAAGAGGTGGGAAAAAATAGAGTGTGGAAAAGTTCCATGTGAGGAAATTGGAGTGTAGGAAGAGAAAGGGCAAATAGTTATGGAGTTGTTAGTTCGAAGTGTTCTGTAAATATAATTGCTCTGGGTCCTCACATATCCCCAGGTACATATGGTCTTATTCACAGTTTGGAGAACAATAAACTGAGTAGCTCAAAGGCCAAGCTTATGCAAGCTAGCCAGTACTGGAGCCATATTTAAATAGAGGCAGGCAGAATCTCATCCCATTGTGCAGTAAAACAAAGTAAGCTGAAATCAAAACAAGTTTATTAAATTGTTTCTATAAACATTTTCTCTCCAATATATTCTGCAAGTTTACTTCCATTTGTATGAGAGAAATTTTCAAAGAGAATTTCACTCGCTGACCTTGCTCATTACTCACTTGCATTCAGCTCTCCACTATGCTGAAACTACTAAAAAGGACTAGTAATGTAAATGCCATGAAACATGTAGAAATGGTTTCCCAATCATGACAACTTCGTTGACTCTCTAGGCATACGTTCTGAAAGTCTAGTGCTGATGTATATTAAATTTCAAAACATCAATTAGTTTTCTTAGTCTACTCTTCTTACTTTATACACTAATCCATAATGCTAACATCTGCCCACTTGCACAGTTAGAAAACTTGGCATCTCCCTCTCACTCTATATTATTCAATGGGTATTCAGATCCCATTGATGTATTTCAAAACCATTACCCTTATCAAACTCCCCATAGTACTCTTCTGATTCCTTCCATCTCTACTTTAGTTAAATATCAAAATGCTGTCAGAATTTTTTTTTTTTACCAGAAGCCAAAGTGACCTTTTTGTGTCCCTTATAATAAAGCTCACTTCATTCAATAGTCCCTTATGCACTCTCTTTGTCCTTATTGTAACACTTGCTCATTGCATTTTATTGGCTACTTTCTTTTATGTCAATGTATTTTAAGGACAAGTTTAGATGCATTTCTAGAAGAACTAGATAAACAGCAGATTCTGTAATGATTGTTTGATGAATATATTACCAAAGGAAGATGATTTTGTTGTTGTTCTTATTTGCCTGAAATCATAATTTAAGACAAGCAAGGGGATGTTTATTTCTGTATTGATAGATAAACAGCTCTTACTAAGACAGTCCATTGAAGACCACAACCAACATGAGGATCTGGTGATTCAAAGGTTCAAGAAGTCAAAATTCTTTGCTGAAGAGTTGAAGAGATGGCTCAGTGCTTAAGAGCATAGGTTTCTCTTCCAGGGTACCCATTTATGATTCCCAGCATACACATGACAGCTCATAAACATCTATAACTCTAGACCCAGGGGATCTAATGCCCCTTCTGTCCCCCACGGACCTGCACACATGTGATGATAAGACATACATGTAGTCAAAACAGCTATACACATAAAAATAAACAAATAATAAAACTTCATTTGTATACTTATCTCTAATATACCAAATACTGTCTGTGGAGGTGGCTCAGTGCTGAATGACTACCTCAGAATATTCAAGGGCCTGGGATTGATCTCCAGCACTGATAAAGAGGACTAAGAATTGACTTTATTGTAACAATAAAGTAACAAAGGAATCTGGAGGCAGTGTGAAAGTAATGTATCACTGTAGTGAGTACAGCCCCTGGAAGCCTTTGAGGCAGCTGCTGGGTCCTATCATTTTATAGTTATGCCTCAGTTTGCACTTATGCAAAATAGATGAGAAAATACAGAATAGTGGATAGCTAAGAACAGTAAAAACTAGGAAAATGGGAGGGAAGGAAGTGGTAAGAGGATTAAAAACTAAAGCAAAGTTTTCAGGAGATTAAATATACTAATAAGCAAGGCATTTATGTAGTACTCGAGACAAGTGAATGATAATATGTATATGTATTATTATTCATTCTTTGAGTAATGTCACATTCTTATAAATCTGTGCAATTACTAAGAGTAAAAGGATGAATTAGTCATTTCAACTCAGGAATATCCAATAGCCTATCTCTCTAACACAGAACCACAGCACCTGGCTCCAACTGAAAATGGGCTACAGTAGGCACGCAGTGAATATGAATTATGTACATCTCAACATTTCAATATGTTGAGAATATTAAGCATTTTTTTTCTTCTAGAGAGAGAAACAATTCAGTCTGTTATTAAACAATAGCTATGATTATTTTTGGAAAAAGCAAAACAAATTGGTTGTGGGCTGAACTTCCAATTTCTTTCCCTCTGTGATTTGCTGTACTTATTTCACACAATCTAGAATATTTTGAAACAAGAGCTACAGTCTTTGTGTTTGGAAATTTTCCCACAGTGGTGTAGCGGTCTTTCAGTTCA
>LZPO01029074.1:6127-16787 GCA_001675575.1 Neotoma lepida
ATTTCTTCCATGCACAAGTCCCATGGAGCTGATGAAACAAGTCTGTGTGATATCCAGGGACTTTGGAGGTGATGTTCATGGAATAAGTTCAGCCTTCCTTAACAGGACCATGGAGAGCTTCTCTGAGGAGGTGGCCTTAGTGTTCCAAATGTAAGAAAAGAAAATGTGGAAGAAACTTCAGCAGTGTGCCAAAAACTGTTAGAGGGAGCTAAAGTTAACAGGAGATGTGCACAAGTGTTCCAAGAATAGGAGNACCAGTTCGGGGGGATTTGGGGTAGGAAGCTAACAAGCTACTGAATGAGCTCAGTTGAAAAGGGATAAGGAAATGTATAACATGGAGTTTTATAGCATTTAAATATTAGAATTTCTATGCAGAGAAAGTGGTGCAGTGTAAAGTATTGACAAGTTTTAACTGGCTAAAGCAATCATTTATATATTTTTTGAGAGGGGGAGCTGGTGGGGCAGGAGGAGGGAGGAGAGGGGGATCTGAGGTTGGTATGTAAAAGGAGTGGAAGATCTTTTTAATAAAAAATAAAATAATAATAAAAGAAATTGAGGAAAAGACAAACAAACAAACAAACAAAAAAAGTCACTGCCTCTTATGGAGATGAAATGATTGAGGAGCCAGTCCCAAGGTGGGCACTGCAGTGGGGAAGGGAAGGAGGAGAGCTGTACTGGGTGGCAGCAGTGGAGACAGGAAGAGTAGACAGATGAGCAAGGACTTGATAGAAGTCTATTTCTTCAGCCAAGGCAATGGTTTTATGTCATAACTACAAGTACTTACTATTACNCAGGATTCTTATAAATGAAATAATGTCAATTATATCATCCAATTCTTTACAATAACCCAAGAAGCTAAACACTCTGATACTCTCCACTTAAAACATGGAGACANAAGCTCACNAGGCTTACATGTACATAAAGTTTAAAAAACTCTGGGGTAGAGAAGATTGCACAGTCCATAAAATGCTTGAAGATCTGAGTTTGATTTTCAACACCCACATAAAATGCTAGCCATGGCAGTTTATACTTGTAATCCCATAACTGTGGAGGTAGAGTGTGATCCTTAGTTTTAATGATCAACTCAACATAATTTAGAGTCATCCTGGAAGAGAGTCTCGGTNAGGAATTGTTTAGATCAGGTTGGCCTGTGGGCTTGTATGTAAAGAATTGTGTTGATTTCCATAAATGATATATAAAGTCTCAGCCCACCNTGGATGGCATCATTCCTTGGGTTTAGGTGGTNNACCATGTGGGACTGGAGAAAACAGGGCTGGAGAGATGGCTCATTGCTTAAGAGCATGTATTGCTGTAGTGGTTTGAATGAAAATGCTCCCTATAGGCTCATAGATTTGAATACTTGGTCACCAGGAAGTGGTACTATTTGAAAGGATTAGAAGATGTGGCCTTGTTGGAGGAAATGTGTCACTGAGGGGCGGGCTTTGAGGTTTCAGAAAGCTCATTCCAAGCCCAGAGTCTCTATCTTACTACTGCCTATGGATCTGGATGTGGAATTCTCAGCTACTTCTTCAGTACCATATGTGCCATGCTTTCCTGCCATGATGACAATGAACTAAGCCTCTNAAACTGCAAGCAAGTCACAACTAAATGCTTTCATTCTATAAGAGTTGTCATGGTCAAGGTGCCTCTTCATAGCAACAGAACACTGACTAAGACATCTGCTCTTACAGAGGACCAAGTCTGACTTCTAGCACCCACACGTTGGATGGTTAACAACTGCTAGTGGTGCATCTCCAGGGAGATCCTATGCTTCTGGTCTCTGAAGGTACCTGCATTCACATGAATGTATCCCCACATAATTAAAAACAAATATTATAAAAAAGTTGAGAAATCAAGCTTAGCACTAGAGGCATGCATTCATTCATTCCTCTTTGCTATTGATTTTAAATGTGACTAGCTGCTTCCAGTCCCTACATCCTTGACTTCCTCAAGATGATAAACTAAAGTCTGAAATTCTGGACTAAAATAAACCTTTATTCCCTAAGTATCTTTTGTCACAGTAAGAGAAACAATATTTGGGGATAGGTAGATCCTTGGAGTTTGTTGGCCAGCTATTCTAGCCTAATATAACCCAGAACCACCTGCCTAAGGGTAGGACCATCTACAGGTACTACCCTTGCACATCAATCACTAATCAAGAAAATGCCTACAGATCTGCCTACAGGCTCATCTGATGAAGGCATCTTCTCAGTTGCAGTTTTCTCTTCTGTGATGACTATATCTTGTGTCAAATTGAGAACTAACCAGAATACAATGTTTCAGGGAACACTAAGCTGTGGATTGTCACCTTCCACATCANCATACAGTGGGGTAGGGGGAGAGGGAAAGCACAAATCTTTCACTTCAGAGAAAACATGGCCTGGGAGATTATCTGAAGGCTCAGGAAATCTAAATTGGAGATTCAACAGAATCAATGAAACAGGCCAGCTGTAATGACATGAATAATGAATATAAGAACCAAAATTNCTACCAGCTTTCTGTAGCTATACATGTATCTACTCCTTCTTGCCATCTTTTCAATTGCTCACTCTGATTTTCTTTTGGTTATGATTCCTTTTATCAGGCCAGTTATCTAGTGAGAACTGAAAATTCCCTTCAGACACAAAGGTCATTTAATTCTAAGTAGTGACTTCATGAACATAACCACATTTTTCCCCATGTGGAATGAATACAGCATGTGGGAATGAATACAGCAGGACCTTATACCAGTACAGAGATAAAACTTTGTATCTGGCTGCTTCATCTGGAAGGTAATAATGCTGCTGCCATAGCCAGAATGGACCAAGGTACCAGCAATCTCTGCAAAATGCTTGCAAATGGCCTGTCATGCCAGCTCTTGTTGGGGTCCCAATAACTTCACAGAGCACTTCCATTATGTTTATTCTTTACTCAAGTGCATTTCAAGTGCAATTCCTGAATGGCTTTGCACATTACTAAACAAATAATTCCTCAGGATAACTGCCGCCATAAAGGACTCTAAACCTCCACTGTTTTAAACTTCAAATCCAAACAATTTGAAATCCAAGGCAATTTGCCATGATTTATTTTTTTTCCCCAAGTGCAAAATACCTTCCACCAGTCACAGGCTCCATCACGGTTGCTAAATGACCACCCTTCTTCCCCAAAAGAGAAACAACAAAACAAAAGGCAAAGTGAAAATTAAGTTGAGTTGAGATTGTCTTAATGCCATGAAATAGGCTAAGCCAGATCCAATGTTAAAAGACTGGGATGCATCTGGCATAAATGCCCAGAAATGAGTGACAGAAGTATCTTTGCAATCTGATTCTTTTCTGGTGTCACCTGAATATTTTTCTGCATCCACAAGAGTGGTTTTGAAAGCGGGTTCCCTCATTTTAAGCTCACTATTACTGCCTGTAGCTGGGCTCATGAGGGGCCTGACAGTTGTGCTGTAATTCTAGTTATGAGTGCTTCTCCTCTGTAGGTGACAGTTTTACTCGTTGTCCTCAACAGTCCCAGCAGTTCTTTGCTTAGCCTGTAGATGCAGTTGGTGGCTTTCATTTTTGTCTTACAGAACAGAATTGATTTCTAAAACTTTTCTAGCAGTTTCCAACCTCCCATATCCTCATATTCATGCTCTAAGAAAGCTCAAATTTTCCCTCCACAGGCTAGATTTTTGGAACTCAGAAATAAAGAAAAGACACAGCTATTTTATTTGACTAGAGTTTTGTGTGCCATAGAAACCTTCNGCCTAAAGATACAAGGGCCTGCTGCTGAATCAACCATTTTATAGAAGAGAATCGAGCCTTAGTGGATCTGGATATCNAAGAGACATTCTGGTGATATTCCACTTAAGATAATTAGGTAATTGTGTCATCTTGTAAAGCATTGTGTTCTCTACTTACCTGCACTTTAAAACATTGAAGGCTACAAACGAGCTACACTGGATTGTAACTATTGATAGCATATTGTGCATTAGTCCTGAGCCATTTTTTGCAATGCTTCTGTAATGATGTTTGTGATATTGCATCTGTAACATCTAAACTGGGTGTATCCAGGTAGTTGTGATGTCAAAGACCCCTGAGAGTCTTTTAAAGTAAAACATCAGTGCATAGGAGACAATCATGATGAACACACCTTGAAAGTGAAAGAAACCTTGTGCCTTGTTTTTATGTTTTAATCTGGAAGTCTTTAGAAGGTGTCCTAGCATTGGCAAAATTTGTTCAGTTTTGATGGGCTGTGGAGCTCTCTTTACCGAGCAATGCCTTCAGCTTCTGTGGGAAGGATCATCTTCTTTTTTTCTCTTCTGTACATTTACCAAGATAGTGAATAACCTGTTCTTAACAGCAGCCTCTATGTTTTATGTCTACTTTGCTCAGGGATCTTTGAGTGGTATGTAAAATGAATAAAAAATTTCTTAATTAAAAAAATTAAAACTTTCTCAATAATAAAAACTGTTATTTACATTTGTATTAACTTCTTTGCTTTTTATGGTTTCCCCTTTGTCACAGCTTTATTCTGTGGTACAGAGGATAAAATCCAGGAATGTANGTGTGCTAGGCAAGTACTTTACCACTNAGCTACATCCAAAGTNCTATCATCACATCTTTATCTAGAGTCTAAATAACTCTGCAGAAACAGTTACTTTTGCCTAATCCTTAGTAGAGAAAACAAACCAAAATATTTCACATCATATTTTATACATAAAACTATCTTTGAGATTTCCTGAAGAGTGTCACAAAAACCAGATAGACTTTTTTTTAATGCTATAAAAAGAGAAAAGCTGAAGACGATTTATGGGCCTATTCTTGCATCATACAGAAAAACACAAATAAGGTATCTAGTCCTGTCTAGGTTAAATTTATACAGAAGAAATATTAGTAATAGGCACTCAGAAGCTGTAGGCTCTAAGAGAAAGTCTTCATGATTTGTCACTGTGCAAGTTTCTATTTGTCAGAGTCCCATTATACTTTTATAACAATTCAAATAGTATATTGNAGGTGTAAATGACCCGTTGAATGTATATATAAATAAAGTTTTATTTGGACACAAGCAAGCACTTTTGTCTANAAATTGTCTATGATTGCTTTTGTGCTGCAATAACAGAGTGCATAGTTGTGACAGACTTGAAGCACCTGACATCAAAATATTTGCGAATTAACCTTTTATAGGACAAACCTGTTCATATTTGGCATGCTGTTATCAGTCATAGCCTTTTACTATCTAAAATGCATATATAACTACCACCTCACTTTAATTTAAATCCAGTACTTTCCTGAACAGTAGATTTCAGTAGGAGATATTATAATGTAAAAGTTATTGTTGGAATTTTTTTTTAAAAAAATGGCTCTATTGGTAGCCTATTCCAGAGTTATTTGACCATTTTTATTTAAAATTTTTTGAAGTGGTTTTGGTAAGCTATGTATATTACACTACAGGGTGTTGTAAATCAAACACATCTTTCTTTGTAAAACTTAAGTTTGTACATTTTTATAAATTATATGTAACATCTGTTCTCCCCTTCGAAAATAGCTTTAATCATTATTCTTAGGGATATGTTGCCTAATACATATTTTAAAGATTTTATTTTTTTAATATTTTTTATTTTCTTTATATGTGTGTATCTAAGTGTGGGTTTGTGTACATGGGTCCAGTGCCTGCGGAGGTCAAAAGAGGCTGTTGGATTCCCTGGAGCTACAGTTGTGGCATTTTCAGCTGCTGGGAACTAAACTGGGGTCCTCTGGAAGAGTTATGCATGTGCCTATCTGCTGAGTCAGTGCGCTAGCCTCAAGACATGTCTGATTAGCTTTATTACCTTGTTTTGTGTGCCACAAANGTGGCTGAATGTCTATGTCAGTTGCATCATGCTTGATGTGAGCACCCATCAGACCTTTGACACTTGCAAATTGCCAGTAATAAATTGACTACAGCTCATTTTCCATCCTCATTTATCATTATTATTATTATTATTATTATTATTATTATTATTATTTGAGCCTGATCCTCTCATAAAAGGTCTGCCATCTGTTGTCACTCCTCCCAGAGGCCGGAGGGAAAGGAGTAAGGATTAGTTAGGATCATACACCACTGGTTTCCAGAACTCTAAATCACAGCAGAAACAAAACCAAGTATCAACTAGGTAGCTTCATAAAATGATAACCAAAAAAATTAATTGCATAGGACTACATTAAAAAATGGAGGATATTTTTACACTCTGTCTTAACTTTGTAATAGACGTGGAAGCCATTTTTCTTTCCCCTAAGCTCTTGGGAGCTCATAAGTATTTGGTTGGACCTGACGTAAAAACTGAAATAAAACATTTGTCGGTGATATCTGACTTTAGCTTTTCACCTACTCTACTACCACCAATTCAGAAAGTCTGCTTGACCCCTGTCTTTCGTAGGACAGTATCACTATGCACAATCATTGACATGGACAAACAGTCTGTTGTGCTCTTTGCTGGAATACAATAGAAAATGTTGGTTATGCAACCAAAAGCTTGCCTGCATATCATGTTTTAGAATACTGTTGATTTAATTAGATGTAGCAGCCACATTTCATGAAGGAAGGCTGATTTATGTGGGGCTTTGAAAAAATTAAAAAGCAAATTAAAGAAAAACATTGTTCTTTTACTTGCTTTATGAGGCCACAGCCTTACAGGTGAACAATATCACTTCCTATCAGCCAAGAATAAGGGAATAATTTGGGAANATTGAGAAGAAGGAAATCTGTCCAAATTTACAGATTATAGAAGAAACCTGGTAGGTTTTCTGGAGCATGGTATCAGCATAGAAAATCATACAACTTTTAAAACTCTAGTCTGAGGTTTTTTGAGAAAAATTCCAGCAAAGCAAACTCAAGCAGCTCTGCATATTAAATTAACACCTGCTGTATGTGCATATGTAAATAACCAGGCTGTGGATGAGGAGACCAGTCTCACTATATGATTACAAATAANCTTTTCTTGAGATATCTTCTTGNAGTTTATAAGAAAGACAGACAGACAGACAGTTTGAAAAACTGAAAGCAAGCAAAATAATTTCTAATATGTCCTGGGGGGGAAGTCACCTGTTGACTGGGACAGTTCTCTATAAATTACCTAATCTGTCCTTTTAATTCCTCAAGCTGTTGTACAGTTCTGTAATTTGTACCTAACTCATAGTAATGTTAAATAATTCTTGTCTAGAGACAGTGACAAAAAAAATTTTCCAAAACGTCCACGAAATCAAATTCATTTTTTCTGCCCCAACATGTGTCAAAAGTCCATTCTGTGTCTGTGTATTTACTGCAACTTTTCTATGGCCTATATATCGTAAATATATGCCTTGGATTGTTTTCTTTAAAGGTAACTGCTGTCTCCATCAATGTGTTATCTAACAACATCATGGAGGTGTGTCTATTACTATTTAAAAAAACTCACTTGCAAGAGAGACTTATTTTTTCATAATATAAAATTAATCCAGATTTTACCTCTCCTCTTGATTGAAGCCTATGAAATACAACAGTGGGAGAGAAGCAGACAAAACCCTAGCACTTTAGACCTCTAGTCTAAAGCTTGTGNACAAATAACTAATTAAATAGGCAGAGAGGTCATGGTACATTTGAAAGAGGTACTGCTGTAGAGATACATAGGAGACATTAACTCATACCTACTTTTCTGAAAATTTAATTTGTTAATGTAGTTTAGTTTTTATTCCCTGTGAGGTAACAAAGGTAGGAACTTGTCTGTTAGGATAGCTGGTGGTCATCTGTCAGGGGCCCTGAACTATGTGACATCCATCACAAAGTCATAGAAATCTGGGTACTGGAGACACTGATAAACAATAATCACCACGAGCTCCAGTAACTGACATATCATACAGACAAGTGATAATCTTTATACCAACCCCAGGTCACAAAAGACAGCATCTGGTCTGTGGATTATTGCTTGATTTGACAGGTGCATTGATTTTGGTTTTGTTAAACGAGTTTTGCCATGTGTGTCCAGGTCTTTAGGAGGAAAAAATATCTAAGCTCTGTTGTATCAATTGAAAATAGATACATCTGATTGAAAGGTGTGCTTGTGAACAGGAGTGCAATATTGACTGATGAGTCTAGTTGGACAGAATCTATTTTGCGGGTAGAGTCTATCTGAAAGATTTATAGGAAATCAGATGTCCAGAATTATTTACCCTGTTTCTCCAATCTGATGAACTCACAAAATTCACCTCTTAACTTTGGGTGTTTTGTTTGCCAGATAAACCAGACTTTTAAAACATTATTAACTCACCCCTAACCAACTTCAAGCCTCCTACAGTAATATCAGTGGTGAGGATAGGAGTTGATTTTATATATGAAACATCAAAGCAGAGAACTCCGAAGCTTCAAAGAATTCCACAGTGATGACCAGCCTACCTTGGAGGATTCAAAGTTATAAAAAGTAATTTCTTCTGAAATGACTTTCGTTATTATGAAAAGTAGCAGGCAAATTAACTACAATCATATCTTCATAGAGATTTCTATTCCAAGACCTATATTTTTCAGGAAATCAANGGAAGGCAAATTATGCAGGAGTGGTCCCTGACGCAGAAGCAGGGACACAGAGGACCATGCTGGAGAGAAGTGAACTCCTTCCTGTGAGACAGCGTCTCTCCTTTCTGTTGTAACTTGTAAAGCTGTAAGTGATTACATGGAGAAACACACTCTACCTTGTAGTTCTCTTTCATCTCCTTTGCTGATGGTAATCAGAATGACAGATAATACATTAACATGAAGAATAAGACAGGACAAAACAGGTAAGGATGGTGTTTAATTTCAGGGTTCATTCCATATGCTTTGTTTTACAGTGGGCAAAGCCTGACCTGTGTGATGTCAGCTGAGTCAGGTGAGGGGCCATGATTTTATTACCACTGATATTATTATTAGAAAGAATAAGGGGTTAGACCAGGAAGCCCATAGTCCATGTTTTCTCTTGAACATGCTCCTTTAAAGGNAACAAAAGCAGGGCTGCTTACAATGCTATCTCGCTTCCCAAAGTATGTGTTTAACATACTGTTCATTTTCTCCCCCATGCCAAATATGTGTCCTCCAATGACCCTTCCTGAAAAGACATGAGCTGTTATTTTGCTGCCAGCCAGCCTAAAATCTTTCCCTTCTTTCTTTACAGCCTGGCTAGCTATTGATGTTTTTCTTCCTGAGCTACAGAGATGAACACTGCTGGGCTTGACCCGCTTAACCCCTGGCACTGGCCCAGCAGCCTCCATCATCCCCTGGAAAGGTACTTGTGCACTCTATTTTGGTTTATGGGCTGAAAGAAAGACAGTACTCCTGGACGTAGGGGCCCAGTATTTATGATTCCTATGGGAGAGCAAGGAAATCATGGCCCATGTAGCTGTGTGTGGCCTGCTATGGGCCTGCCACTAGGGCCAGCTCTAGAATTCTCAGAAAGGATTTGCTCTGGGTAGCTCACAGGGCTCTGACCTCTAACACAAAGTACAAAGCTGGCCGTCTCTTGGCTCCACACACATGGCAGCACAAATGCCATGGTCTTGAAGTCACCGAGTAAAACTTGCATCTTTTGCATTCCACAGTCTTACACAAGGGTTTCTGTGCCTTTTTCCTAGTGATGAACCCAAACAGGCTATATCAAAGAACACCTTCGAATAAAGAGTTACCATCTCTTTAATGTTTTATGGCATTTTTTTTCATTTGGCATATATTTATTCAGTACCTAAAATCCCTATAGAGCCTTGGTAAGTTCAGATAAAATGTTCTCATGTCAGGGCTAATGGAGAAATTCTTAACGTTTAAAAAACAAAACAAAACAAAACTTTTTTTCTAAAGCTGGGCATGGTGGTGCATGCCTTTAATCCTAGCAGTTGGAAGGCAGAGGCAGGCAGATCTCTGAATTTGAGGCCAGCCTGGTCTACAGAATGAGTTCCAGGACAGCCAATGCTACAACGAGAAACCTTGTCTTGAAAAACCAACACCCCCCAAAAAATTATTTTTCTAGATTTATTTATTTTATTTTCTGTGTATGACAGTGCCTAGCAGTGACATTGTCTACAGTTGCCTGGAACCTCCTACGCTGATCAGCAATCAAGAAGATGCCCCTGTAGACTTGCCCATGGGCCACTCTGATGACGTGTTTTCTCAAGTGAGTTCTCTCTTAAAAAATATAGCCAGCACAGACAGTCAAAGTCTTAAGCCAAACCAAACACTGTAGGCACTGTCAGAATCCACTTTATGAATGGAGAAATAGATGCTCTGGGAGGGATGTGAACATCTCAGGGGCGTATAGGTACAGTGGTTGAGTTCACCAGAGCCCTGGTTTTTGGACTCTGTTTCACTACACTTTGGAGCTTCAGAATGTCCGGATCAACAGGACAGGAGTAACTAGGTCATTCCTACTACTTTACGGAGAGCTTTTATTGATAAAGAATATCTCTATGGAGACATTCACAGTGAATTACCAAAATCTAAACTTGTACTTCTGCCAATCCCATCTCCCACTTCACCCCCTGGGATGGAGAATGAGAATTTTATTTGGTGTGCCTCTCATTTATTCCACATTTCTCTGCGATAAAGAAAATCCATTTCCCACTAAATTAAAATTGCTTTTCCATCCTAACAAATACTATACCCCTGGTACACAGCAGAATAAAAATAAATTGATTTTTAAGTATCCATTGGAAAAAAAAAA
>LZPO01029078.1:0-16720 GCA_001675575.1 Neotoma lepida
CTTCTTCAATCTGTTAAACTATCTGTGGAAAAGCACACACACACACACACACACACACACACACACTTATATATTATAAATTAAAATGTATACATTTATGGATATATTATAAATTAAAAATCATGTCCTCCAGATAAATGGAGAAACTGTATTCAGAAAAATGAATGGGAAATAGCAGCTAAAATTGAAAAATACAATGTGTCGATGTTGGTAGAGTAAGAAAGGGTAGTGTTTAATGAGAGAAGAGACTCTCTAGTGAGAGCAGATTAATGGGAGAATAGCATCAAATGAGATATGATGTTTCAATGCTGTGTAAGCTAATAGAAGCACACGGCTTCTCCACTGGTACTTATGCAAATAACATACTGCATTAATTCCACTCTCTAAACCTTCACAGATACGAAAACGAAAACAGGTACACATCTATATTGGTTTTGAATTGATTTTTATAATTAGAAAATAAATTTGGAGCTGTTTGGAAAAAAAAGAAAATTATTAACTTTAGGAAATAAAGATCCAATAAAAATATTTTACCTAAGACAGTCAAGTAGGTAAGATGTCACCTCGCTGAGCTCTGAAAACCAGTCTCCCACAGGACAGTGGACCCATCAAATATCTTATAGAGCTGGTTATTAAAATGCTTGGGAGTAGCATCTACTCAGGATTTTATGTTATTACTAGAAGGTCACTGTGCATTTCTTGGATTAGCTGGTCCTTGGGATTAGATGAGATACACAGAGCATTATGTAGAAGATAGACTTGACTGCAAGATAAAGTCAAGTACTCTGAAGGCCTAGAGTGGGCAGTTACCAAAGGGATGATTGTTCTCACTTACATTTTAAACAGGTTTTATGCTATTTCATGAAGTCCCTGTTATGGTTGTTCTGTTTCTACTAATAGTCCACAGATAGAGCTCATACCCACTACTTTTGACCAGTCAGTCCTACAACTGGTCAGGTAAACAAGAATTATAGGAAGAGAGAATAAAGGGAATTTGTGACAATAGACATGCTTTATTTACCAGGACAAAAAAGATTTCCATGGATGGGCTCTATCAGGCTCATCTTCCTCTCTTTCCCCCTATTATTTGCTGCTCTTTCAGTTGGCATTGTAAATTTTAATGAGGGATAATTATGAGATAAAATTTCCATCTTTTAGGGAAGCTCTTTAAGATCCAGAATGTCTTGAGAGGTGAAATATTCCATCCTACAGGAAAGCTCTTTAACACTCAGAATGTTTCTGAAGGATACTAACACATTATTTCCTTGAGTGTGGGAAGTAGACAACACAAAAACCTTCAGGAACTCCCTGAAACTGATCAGATTTACTTGACCCTTACTAAATGTTTAGAAGTAGTAAGAACTGCTAAGATATACTCTTTTATAAGATGAATAGCCTGGAAGAGGAAGAGACCATCCAAGCTGTCTGGAAGGGTTTCAGAACAACTGAGATGCTTTGTAGACACATTCTCCAACCTGTCAAGTTGTGCAGTGAGCTCTAATTTTCAAGGTTCCATGAGTCTGATAATATGGACTCTAACTTGTAATCAAAACAGAACAACTACAGAATTGTTTTCCTGTGGTAAAATTTGTTGACCACATTTTTAAAACACTTACATAAAGAGACGTATTAATATATGAATTCACTAACCTATCTAATATGGACCTATTAGAACCAGCCACAAAAGACTGACTGTTCAAAGGATTATATCTGATATAAATCATGTGGTAATAAAGAGTCATAGGATGAGGACAGAATACATAACATTGCCAATAACTTGGAATATGAATGTGTAGTAGAAACCATAATCTATGTGAAAAGTAGGAAAGATGAGCTATGTTTTAAAAAGGACTCTCTAATTGTTGTGTGATACTTTGTTTGTGTTCTGACAAATAAAGCTTTCTTGGAGTCAGGGGACAGAGCTAGCTAGTTAACCATACAGGGTTAGAGGACTGTAGAGAGAGGGACAGGAAGGGGTAAGGCATGGCTGAGACAAGACCTTGACATTTTTGTCAGAGGAACTAGAGAGGTAAGAAGTAACTGTGATTTCTCCCCTGCTCCTCTGATTCTGCTGACCAAACGGGCTGAGATCCTCTCTCAGCCCCATCTTACCACTTCTGTCTCCTCTCTCTACAGTCCTCCAAACCTTTATGGTCAGGTAGTAGATATCCCTACCCTCTGATTCCAAGCAAGGTTTATTTGTCACAACACAACCAAAATATCACACAACATTTAATGTTGGTGAGAGACCTATTTAAAGTTCAATAAAGTTTAAATTGTTTCTCTGCACTATTGCCCTCCTTGCCCAGATCTGAGAACAACCTGATTATATTTGTCTTAGAGACCACACTGTAACCATTCTGAATGCCCTACCCAAAGAGCAAGATGTCCCATATAGCTTATGTTAAGTGTGTCCCTCTCCCCTGCCTCTGCCATATTGCACAGGTGACACATTAGTAAGATTTTTAGTCCAGAAACTCCTCCTCAGAAACTTTGAAGAGTAGACACATCCCTTTGCCTGGTGGGACTGAATCATCTTACTGAAGACCACTGCTGTTCTCCGATGCTTGTCTGTCTGCCAGTGTTAACAAAGCTCTTGTCTGAAGGATGATTCAATTTTGAAGTTGCTCTTCAACCCCTCTTTTCCTATCCCTCACTAATAATCTTCAATACACAATTTAAGTCCTCTTGAAATTGTATATAAGGGAACCCATCTAGCCTGCGTGACAACTTGTATCCATCATTTAAGTCAGAAAATGAGGCTAGGATGAAGCAGTACATACTCAGATAGTAACCACTTATCATTAGTATTCTTTCTTTGGTTTGTATATGTAATGTATATCCTAATTTCTTCCAACATACAAGGTGCTGGAAACCCCTCTGAATATTTTGATAAATAGCTTGTTGAAAAGTAAGTGCACATATGACATATTTCCTACTATTCATACATCATCGAAGCTCATAGGCAATGTTGTGGGATATTTGTACACTGTGTGAGGATGAATTGCTGTGATTGGTTCAATAAAGAGCTGAACGACCAATAGCTAGGCAGGAGGTATAGGTGGGACTTCTATGCAGAGAGAGGAAGTAGGAGAAGATAATTTAGGCACAGGGGAGACACCAGGACATACAGAGAGGAAACAGGAGGTGCAAGATGGAAGAGGGATAATGCCATGTGATCGAACATAGATGAATATAAATTGATTAATTTAAGTTATAAGAGCTAGTTGAGACAAGCCTAAGCTAAAGGCCATGCTTCCATAATTGATAAAAAGTCTCTGTGTCATTAATTGGGGCTAGTGGCTGAGAAAAAGCTCACTACATAGGAATGAAGCCCAAATTTATCACTTAGCATATATCATGCTCCACATGTGAAGGAAAAACCTACCCCTCTTCATATTCTGCTCCTCATAGCAAACAATAACAGATTCGTGCCCTCAATGTTTTTCCACATGGACAAATGTTACTCTTATCCTTAATCCGAGAAGCTTCTCTTTTCAATGGACAGCTATTAATGCAGAGAAGCAATGTTGCTCGATATACTGAGAATGAGTGGCAGTCGAATGCTCAACTCAAGACAGGACATTTGTACAATCATATCTGTTGCTGAAGGAACATCATAGAAGAGGGAGTACAAATATTGTGACACTACACATAGAGAGGAAGGCTATAAAATTTCTTCTGGCCTTAGCACAGTTTATGTAGTCATTGCATCCTGGCATCTAGACTGTCTGCAATTGTCCTGTGCTACATTTGGCCTTTGGGGGAAAAAAAAATCTTTTAACAAACAGCACAGTTAAAGCAACAGTCTTCCTATTTCAATTATCCTAATCTAAGAAGTGTCTGGAAGCTTGACTATTAAGTTATTATAGATCCTGTCAAATAGACAGTGTTTTCTATTGTATGTGTATCTTTTCCCCTACTAACTTGAAACTCTAACATGTCATTTCCAAGAAACGAGTTTACTCCTTGATGGTCATAATGGCTCATGACCAACTTATAAATTAAAATGCATTCATTTAGACTTTGAAAACCTGCCACGTATAACAGTTCCAACAATGTTTAAAAGGCCAAAGTCCAAAATGTTTCCTGATACTTGAAGCAATCATTGTACTGTGAGTTTGTATACAATCATAGTCAAGTTACAAAGTCCCCCTAAACAATGCCACATAATAAACATTCCCATTTCAAAGGGGTAAATGGGAGATCTTTCCATTTTCTGATATCTTCCCCAATTTCTTCCTTCAGAGACTTAAAGTTCTTGTCATACAGGTCTTTCACTTGCTTAGTTAGAGTTACCCCCAAGGTACTTTATATTATTTGCAGCTATTGTAAAGGGTAATGTTTCCTTGATTTCTTTCTTAGCCCATTTATCATTTGTATAGTGGGGTTCCTGATTTTTTTGAGTTAACCTTGTAACCTGACTGAAGGTGTTTATCAGCTGTAGGAGCTCCCTGGTAGAATTTTTGGGGTCACTTATGTATACTATCATATCATCTGCAAATAGTAAAAGTTTGATTTCTTCCTTTCTAATTTTTATCCCCTTGATCTCCTCCTGTTGTCTTATTGCTCTAGCTAGATCTTAAAGTAATATATTGAATAAATATGGAGAGAGTGGACAGTCTTGTCTTGTTCCTGATTTTAGTGGAATCTCTTTGGCTTTCTCTCCATTTAATTTGATTTTGGCTGTAAATGGGAGTATAGCATGGAATGATAAGGCTCAAGCCAGATTTACACTTGGAAAGAAAAAATAGCAATTTCTGTAGCATCATGTCTGTAGCATCACATGGCTTGTGATATAGTCATATGGGCTCCAAAGAGACTTGGTAGCCTCTCCACCCCTATTCAGTCATGTACAACATACAAACTGTCTGCAATAGCACTGTTATATTCTTATTTTTACTTTTAGAAATTAAAATATAATTAAAATATTTCTCCCTTCCTTTTCTTCTCTCCAACTTCTTCTGTGTTCCCCTTCCTTGCTTTCTCTCAACACACACACAATCTTTCTCTCTCTCTCTTTCGGTATCTTTCTCTCTCTCACACACATACACATATATATATATATATATATATATATATATATATATATATTCGCTTAAATATATTAAATAAAACCTTCTAATTCCATATAGTGTTACTTGTGTAGATGATTTCAGCCACTTGGAATTGGATAACCAATTTGGGGACTGTTCCTTAGGGAAGACTATTCCTCATAATCTCAGTATTTCTTAGTTGTCTGCAGTTCTTTGTCTAGGGTTAGGGCCCTATGCAATCTCTCCCTTTAGTGTTAGCATGTTTATTGGTCTGCTCCTTCTTCAGGTCAGGTTTAGGAAGTCATGTTGATGAGACTTCATGCATGCAGCTTCCTTGATATTTCTAGAAGCAAAATCTCACAGAAGACTTCCTGTTTCTCTGAGTCTTATAATTTTTTCTGTCCCATTTTTTGATGCTCCCTGAGGCTTAGGTATAGGCGTTGTGTTGTAGATGTGTCAAGTGGGGCTGGGCACCAGATAATCGCGTGTGCTCTGTATTTTGATTGGTTGTGGTTTTCTGTATGGTCTTCATCTGTTGCAAATTGAAGTTTTTTCTGTTGTTTGTTTGTTTGCTTTGTTTTCTTTTCAGTGAGGGCTAAGAGCTACTCCTAAATGTGGGTATAAGAATAAATATTTAGAATACAGCTAGTATAGGAGTGCCAGTATTGTACTCTTAGTGCTATTGTGCCATGCTGGTTATTGTTGTAGTTTGTAGACATCATAACTGGGTAGGGCTATTGGTGTTTTCCCTCTTGCTTGCATGACATTTACTGCTACCAGGAAATCTAGGCTTCAGGAAGACTTTCAGTTCAGATTCAGCTCAGCTCCTATGGGTCCTTCGTCTGAAGTACATGGTGTCTTCAGCAACAGGAACTTATCTTCCACCTCTGGGGAGCAACCAAAATGAATAGCAATAATCTTTAATGTTTTGGGTGTCTTTTGGACAACCCTAAGCAACAACTCAAAAGGTGACTTCTCACACATGTTATGAGGTTTTTATTTTTTTTCAGTCTATGGCTCTTGTAGGATTTTTTCCAATCTAGGTAGGAAAATCTCATTTAAACTGTATATGTATATGTATACACATAGACTTATATGTATTATGTTTAACTTTAGGTAAATAGATCCTTACTGTTATTTTACCCTCTTCTCTCTCTGTCAGATAAGATGCAAAGAGTTATTTTAATCTTTCTGAATTTGTTAGTATTTGTTTTGTGTCTCAGTGTGCTGCCTATTTTAGAGAAGCTTCCATGGGATGCTGAAGAGAATGTATATTCTTTGGTGTTTAGGGAATAGTCTGTATATATGATGTTATTTGATTCTGATGTTCTTCTGCTTAATTTTTGTTCAGAAAACTAGTCTGTTAGAGAAATCGGTTGGAGAAAGTAGGGTACTCAAATTAATGGCTTGATGTTAATCTATGTCTTTAAATCCAGTAGTATATTTTTAATGAAATTGGCACCAGAATTTGGTATATGTATATTTAGAATAGTCAAGTTTTCTTGGTTAATAGTTCCTTTAATTAGAATGACTTGTCTTTTTTTCCCCCTCCTGCAGTTTCCAGTATTATTTCTTTCTTCTGTATACTTATATACTTAGTGTTTTAATTGTGATATGCTGTGGGGAGGTTTTTTCCTGGTCTTATCTATTTGGTGTTTTGAGTGCTTCTTGTGTCTGTATGGATAAGCCCTTTCTTAGGCTGGGGGATTCTTTTAAAATTAAATTTCTTATTTTAATAATGAATAAATGCCAGCTGAAATATATAGGATTGTCTCTGAACTCAAAGGTGGAAAACAGCCTTCATCATTTGTTTACACTATTAATAGAGATGGCACGATACAAACTCACAGAAATCACCAAACTTACATATACATAATCTTATGTAAAATAAAAGGAAACCAGTCCTGGTGTAGGTCAGGAAGTTTGAAACTGAATCCTGAAACATCAGACAAGTAAGCTAGTGAGTGTATCTAATACCAGAATTACTGGGCCCTGTCTGACCTGTCAAACAGTCCTGAATAGTGGAGCGAGGATTGAGATAATAGATAGAAAAACAACCTGTTATACAACATTGAAGAATAAGACATCTGTTAACCACGCCTTTGGCCAGACATCTTGTTATCCAGCCTAAGAGAGTGAAAACAAGCTTGAATTCTCTGACCTTGAGTCAAGATGGAGCCAATGGAAAACTGGGGGCACTGTAGGCTCCCACACAGAATGGGAACACAATCAGCCCTTCCATGTAGCTAGCTTAAACTTAGCTTTTAGGGAATACAGACCATCAAGATCTTGTTCTTATTCTCCTGCTATTTATATTGGCAATATTTGTTGCTTGATGACGCTTAAGAGGTCAGAAGTCACTCAGTGGAGGGAGGGTCTTCCTGAGTATTGAATAGTCAATACTGAGCCAAAAAAATGAACCCAATGAGATTCTATTTTGTGATTTATGGGTGTCTGCATAAAAAACAAAAAGAAACAGAGATATAGATAGATAGATAGATAGATAGATAGATAGATAGATAGATAGATAAATAGATAGACCAGATAGATGATAGATAGATAGATAGATAGATAGATAGATGATAGATAGATAGATAGATGATAGATAGATAGATAGATAGATAGATAGATAGATAGATAGATAGATAGAAAGGAAGAAAGGAAGGAAGAAAGGAAGGAAGGAAGGAAGGAAGGAAGGAAGCAAGGAAGGAAGGAAGGAAGGAAGGAAGAGGAAGAAGTATATCTGAAGGTAATGTTAACTAGTCTGCCAAATGTTCAGCTCAGTTGAGTAAATTACCAGACAGGGAATTTGTATATACATAAGAGCATAAAATAGAAACAATGGATTGAACGTGTCCTTCATAATCATGCAATCAGACATTAATTCCACTTGACTTCTCAGAACTATAAGCTCTAATCAGAACACAAAACACTAAGTCATGGAGTTATGGAGCAAATATTACATCTTATCACATCACTAGAACTGCATTTTAAATGTTAGCATCCGTTAGCACGATTCAACAAAATTGTCAGTTAGCTCTAGACAAGCCAGCTCAAAAGGTTGTTTACTTTCAAAGTCTATATTAAAATGCAATGTCCAATATTAAATCATATCAAAACACTTTTATCATTTTATAGCATGCTTACTTCATTATAACTGCCACAGATTGAGGCTTTATGACACACTATCTTGCAGTTTCTTAAAACATGATCTGTACTTGCTTTGATTTTACTTTTTGTTTTTACACTTTTTCTTATATCTTCCTACTTCAAATAAAAATAGAGCTATTCTTCCCTATATGGGTTTATTTTTGGTGCCTCTAAAGACATTTGGCTGGGAAGGTACCTGACTCAGGGTTGGTGTATCCCATCCACCTTTCTCTTTGAATAGCTCTTTAAGAAGCATATGGACATGACTATTCCAATATGCAAGCAATACAAATATGGTCAGATTGTGTATATGTGCCAGCATATATGGCAACACACAAATCAGAGTTTCATAATATGTTGTATCATACTCATCCATTCAACCAACTCGACCTTCTCTGAGAGCATCTTTAGTGTGTGCCACAGTGCCTTTAGGTATTTTACTAGCAAAAGAGCAAGCTAGAAGGATGTGCCTATCTGCAATACTATTGTAATGTTAAAGTTTACATTGTACTTGCTAATATGTTCCTTTTTAATAATGTTAATACCAGGCTGAAAAGATGGCTCAGCAGTTAAGATTACTGGCTTCTCTTCCAAAAGACCCAGATCAATTTCCAGCAACCACATGGTAGCTCACAACCATCTATAATTACAGTCCCAGGAGAGATGACACCAGGCAGCCTAGATAGAGCCAAGCAAAAGATAGGCCTTGATATGTTAATGAACTAACCACAAGGTAGCACTGGTATGTGAGTGAATCAGATGTAAGCTGTGACCCTTAATAGCTCAAAGCTAAGGCAAAATGAAAAGAGAGACAAGAGTTGGAACTTTGGAAGTGGCCCCTTGGATCACATGCTGTGCTCCTTCTGAGAAACAACTTATTGAGCCTTTGTGTTGATATTCATCTGCAAGAGGACTTTGAAACTGGCCTCTGTGTGTGACCCTAGCTGTGGTTACCATTGTACTTCTAGCACTGTTGGTAACCTCACACATGCCTAGTTGTGCTCTCAGGGACCTTCTGGACCCCGACATGTGCTGGCCTGACACGGCTGAAGGACTTCACCATGGCATGGATCAAGACCATGGAACCCTGCAGGAGCATTTTGTGCCTGGCAAATGCTTCCTGCTTGCTGAGGTGTCTGTTATTAACATGATATTTTATTAACATGATATTATAAGAAATGTTTGTGTGAATATCCGAGTATATTCAAAAAATCAATCTTGTGTGGACATGCTAATTGCTGAGGTCCTCACAGCCTATTGGCCACGCCCTCTGCATCCTCACTCTTACTTGGTTGCCTAATTCAAAATGGTACAGCTGATGAGCAAAATGCAATTTTGAGAGCAACACTCAACCTTAACCATAAACTTTGGTCTGTGAAAAAATGCTAAGTGGGAAAGGATTTTTGCCAGATGGTGTATTTCTGAGTTTTTTAAATATGGGACTTTCTTTGTCCCATTCAGCATTTTGACAAAAAGACAGTACATTTTATTTACATTTCCCCCTCTTTTACAATACAATTTCACTCTTTTCTTCAACTCCACTTAACATTGTCTGCCTTTCATGTTCTGAGGCAATCATCAATAGGATATTATGTGGTGGCTGGTGAGGTGTTGGGCCTGCTCAGCACACGTATGGATTTTTCAGTTATTCTTTTGAAATTAATCTTTGAACTAACTCCTTCATATACCTGTAATTATACAATATCCAGCTGTAATCATGACTCCTACAAATATGAGGAGCTCAGCATGAGATCATTATTCTTTTCAGTTTTTTTTCTCATTATTATTTCATAATAGAGTAAGGGTTATTTCTTTGTTTGTTTGAATTTTTCCCATAAACTTTTAAAATGATTCTTTGTAAAATTCACACCATGCACCCAAATCCCACTCATTTCTCTGTCCTTCCATACCTGCCTTTCACCCTTGTAACTCCCCCACAAAAGAAAATGGAAAATAAAAATCACAAAAGGTCTCATGACAGAAACTGAAGTGTATCATGGTGTCTGACACTGTATACTCTATTGTACAAACAGCTTTACTTGCAAATGTTCATTGCAATGAGTCATTGGCCTGGTTCAAAGCCTTTGGCTTCTGCTACCCTATTGGTGCTAGATCCTCACTAAGCCTCCTCTAAGATTCCTTGTTGTTGTCCTGTGTTATGGAGATCCTGCAACTTTAGTTCTGCAGACCGGCCCCTGCATGAACTCCAGCAACTCATAGATGGGGTAAGTGTTGGGGTGGGACAGCTCAAAGCCCTGGATCTGGGCCTGGGTAGGAGCTGTGTTGGTCAACCTACCAGCTCTCCCTTGCCCATGTCACCAGGGCCAGCTCTTCCACACCCATGTCACCAGGGCCAGCTCTTCCACACCCATGTCACCAGGGCCAGCTCTTCCACACCCATGCCACCAGAGCCAGCTCTCCTGCACTGCCAAGATGAGGGACAGAGCAGTTTTCCCACACTAAGTCATGAGGTCAGCTCTTCTACACCTTCATAGGGGGCCAGCTCTCCCACACTTCCCAGGCAAGGGGCAGGGCCATCTCTTCTGTGCTCATGTCACCATTGGTGCTACTATGTGGTGGCTGGTGAGGTGTTGGGCCAGCTCAGCAGGGCACTCAGACATTAACAAGGCCTCAAATGGCAGCCCAGACCAAAGAGGTCCACATTACCATGGACATTGACACAGACCTCTGATACAGAAGGGCCACACACCAAGATACGACCCTCTGCAGCAGCACAGGTGCAGATATCACCCTGGCCTCAGGTGGCAGTGCAGGCATCTAACATCGGATTGTTCCCTGCTGCCTTCATGTCTCCAGTTCTGCCTCTCTTCATAGTGCTCAAACTGCTCCCACTTCTTTCTCTCCTATCTCTCCACTACATATTTGTTCATTGTAGTAGTACCTGCCCCCTCCCAGGCTCAGATTTCTCCTGTATTTGAATTTTTAAATTTTCATTTTTATTTGTTTTTATTTGAGGAAGTGGAGAATTTATTTCATCTCATAGCTCCTGTCCATATCTGAGGAAAAGTAGGTCAGAGGTTAAAGGCACGAGTCAGTATGCAGGACTGAAGGAGATACCATGGAGGAACTTTGCTTACTAGATTGTTCCTTATAGCTTGCTCAGCATTTTCATTTTTATTATGTCTTTTATTGTTTGAGATTATAATGTAATTACTCTTTTATTGTTTGAGATTATAATGTAATTACATTATTTTCCCTTCTTGTTCATTAGTCAAAAGAAGATATGACTTGATAAATTAATCAGTGAATATTTAGAAGGCAGTTCATAAATTAGAATGATGCTGAAATTTAGTTCATGTAGTACATTCTCAATGAGCTCTACTCATTCTTCATTTTTGTTCCCATCTTTGCAAACTTTTGATAAATGAATAAGCAGGATTTTATGGTAAAGAAAGCCATGGCTGCCACACAGGCGAATAGGAATCCAATCACATCCAGAGAGTGGTACTGGTACCAGGTGAGGTTACGTGCAAGTGGCCTCAGGTGCTTGGCCCCTTTGTGGCGCATGACAAACTCAATCCAGAAGATGGCTCTGTCCAGGGGCTTCATGGGCTGGTCATGGTGAATGGTTGATAACCACATAGCTTTCTCTTTATAGCTGAAAGAATTAAAAGGTACATCAACTTACATAATGAATGAAAAATGCACATGTATAATTTTTGTGTAGATAATAAAGATAATAACACAAAAGTAGAAGGAAAATGAATTGTGTTTTCTGTTCATGACTAGGAAGATTCAGAGGCATGTCTGAGGTCCTTGAGCATGCAAGATTAAACATAGAAAAAGAAAAATTGGAAAAGATCAAATATTCCTAAAGTAGAGTTTGGGGACAGCTATGCCTTAAATATAAAATATATCAAAATGGGATATTTTTGAGTATATAATACTTCAGTTATCCATAAGCAATTATTAATAACTTTGTGTGCAAAGTGCATACTAGTGTCAGGAGGTATAAGTGGAAGGAAAGTCTCTTTCAAGTCTCCATGGTGGTGCATATTTGTAAAGCAGAAAGAGAAAAACCAATGTACTGAATAGTGCCCTAATTTGTCTCTGTACCTTCCATTATTTTTGTTTTCAGGAAAATTCTTGCTCCTTTGGTCATCAGTAAGAAGCACAATGAATAATAAATAAATAAATAACAAATATACATTTTAAAATGTTATACTCACGAAGGATTATCTATGACTGTCTTCAGTGCATTGAGCAAATCTGACCCTGATATCGTTCTAACATTTAACACAACAGCAGCTCCTTTGGCCACCATGTAGGCAATGTTATCATGTTGGTCTCCAAACAAAGGAATGCCAATCATAGGGATTCCATGATGGATCGCCTCATAGACTCCATTGGCTCCACCATGAGTTACAAAGGCTTTGGTTTTTGGATGACCTAGAATAAGATGAATTCAGGTTAGCATTGATTAGCGGACTTAGACATGAAATGAGAAACGTATACACCCAGGAACTGAAAGGAGATTTTCTACATGAAGATTCTTGTTTTTATTAATTAAATTTATTTATTTAGTTTACGTCACAATTGCAGTTTCCTCTCCCTCCTCATCACAAAAATCCTTTCGTGAAGATTCCTATACTTATATCCTTAGTGAAATGTTGTCTTGTCTTAGAGCAAGAAGAAACTAAATTTACAGAGCTATTTTGCAGTTTGGCTTGTGACTTGAGACTTGAACTATGAAGTACTGATTTCCAGTTGAACACACGGAGTACATGGTAGATAAGAGGAAATGAGTGTTAAAAAAGACAAAGTACACACCAGAACTTGTTATCATAAATAAATAATATATTCACTAAGTGTAATATAAGGGATTTTGAAGTCAGCTAGGATAGGTTTGTTTTCCAGAGTCTTACCTAGAAGGTCATTCTGGGGGAACCATTTGTAGACTCTGGTATTGGGTCCTAAGGTGTCTGGTGTTTTGCCATCAAATCTCCAAAGGACCTGTTAAGTGTTACATAATCTTTATTACTGGAGACAAATTTACTATTATACCGACTGAGTAGGTTATATTTAGGAATATAAGTGTATATACATATGCATATATGTATGTAACAACAATAATGAAAAAAGATCTCTGAATCTGAATGAGATCAAAGATCATGGATATGAGAGGGTTTGGAGTGAGGAATTAAAGTGAAAATTATGCAATTATATTGTAATTTTAAAAACAGGAATAACCAAAATAAAGCATTTTAAGTTTAGATATAACATAGCTAAATACATCCATAGGAGGGACAAAGAAATCAGAGGAGGTGAGTAATGAGAACTATTGAGAGACTGAAACAAAGACTGTACCAGCAGTTTCTGTACTTATTTTTATATTCAGACAGGTTGAACATCATCATCATTTTCCAAACAGAGATCTTTAGACAAAAGAGATAGTTGGTGATGCATGAAAATATTTAATACACTGCCATGGTGAAGTAATTCAATTTCAGAGAAAGTGACACATTACTAATAGTTTATGTTTTATATAAGTATATTTTGATAGTTTGAATAGCCTAGTTTTAATATCATATTTAAATGCTTTAGAGTTTACTTTTATTCACTTGCTCTATGTTATTTTTAATGAATCTCAAGTTTTTGTCCTTGATTATTTATTCATGACAAATATTCCTGATCCACAATTCTCTCTGGTCTGGAGTTCTTTGAAACAATGCCATTGTGTTGGCCAATAGGGATATGGAGTCATCTGACCCATTCCAGAGTAACCTTGCAAAGTGTAGAGTTGGAACATGGTCCAGGCGTGGAGTCACATGAGGAGAATTCTGAGTGCTTGAGAGAATATTCTAAGAAAACAGGACAAGAGTCTTGTGACTTCAGTTTCTTCAAAACAAGGTTGTTCCTGGTATGTCTTTTCACCCTCCTCCCAGGTGTAGCAGATAGGAGTGGGTCTCCTTCAGTTTAACCACGACTGCTTGCTATTGTTATCCAGATTGTGTTTAAACTGTCCTTTGTGTGCCTCAGTGGTGGTTTGTAAGAAAATGGCTTCCTAAGCAGGTGGGATTATTAGGAGGTGTGGCCTTGTTGGAGGAAGTGGGTCACTGAGGAAAAGGGTCTTTGAGGTCCTTTTTGCTCAAGCTTCCTTCAGTGTGGCTTTCAGTCAACTTCCTGTTGCCTGCAAGATGTAGCACTCTCATCTCCAGCACCATGTCTGCCTGCACATTGTTATGCTTTCCTTCATGATGATAATGGACTGAACCTCTGAAACTGTCATTGAACCACCACAGTTAAATGTTTTCTTTATAAGAGTTGCTGTGGTCATGATATCTCTTCACAGCAATAAAAACCTAACTAAGACAGCCTCCATAAAAAGCATGTTTTTTTGTTTTTTTGTTTTTTTTCACACACGGCTTGTCCTTTTGATTGTATACAGCTTCAACTCATGTGATTTGCTCATGTGACCTTTCTTAACCCCCAGGATATACATTGTCTGATTCTCTGAATAAAGTTGGGTATTACATGAGTCTTTAGTCTGCCTCATTTATCAGCTCCATTTTCCCAAGACACACTGTCTCTGGAGCTGTGTGACAAATGGCTTCAGAACAGGGAGCTGAAGTTGGCTGTGTGATAGGGGAGGGGGGACCCACAGAAGAAGATGATTGAGAATAATGGGGCAGAAACCAGGGAAAGCTTTGCCTTACGTTGAAGCTTGTGCATCTTTTTTTTTTTTCTAAAGAAAGGAGGAGCACAGGTATCAGAATCACTGCTATTAGACTGCGTACAAATTGCTTGTGACTATAATCCCTAGTTTTCAGAAGAAGTGTGGGGCAGAATCTGAATGACTACTGAAAAAGCATATAAAAAAGGAGAAAAGATTCCCATTCAATTTTGGGTCACTTAGGCATTGATTAGGACTATTATTAAAATACTTGAGGAAGATAAGGAGNTTATTGACCATGAGGAAGAGATGGCTAATTCCTTGCATGAATATAAACTGGATGATCACATCTTAAAATTGGTAAAGGAGGCAAAGAAAAAAACCAAGAGAAGATTTTCACAGTGTAGGTAAAATCAAAAGTAAAAACAGTACCACTAAAAACTGTGTAGGTGATGGCTCCCTCAGCTCCCTTACTGGAGTCTCTTTAAATATGTTCCCTGTATTGCCTAAAGATGATCCTGAGGTATAGGGTGAGGAATCTGATAGTAAATCTAATCTTGAATTCTCTCCATTTTTTGATGAAGGTTTAGGAGAGCCTATAAAAAAACTAACTTTACAATCTAGACA
Organism: Neotoma lepida; assembly: GCA_001675575.1. Taxonomy (NCBI): domain Eukaryota; kingdom Metazoa; phylum Chordata; class Mammalia; order Rodentia; family Cricetidae; genus Neotoma; species Neotoma lepida. The sequence continues at coordinate 15,448 of LZPO01029078.1, forward strand.
AGCTAGGGTATGGCGTCTAAAAGGAATTTATTTACNAATTCTTCCCTGGTATCATGAGCTGAGCTTGGTACTTCCTGTGAAATTTCAATAAAATCAAAATGTTTAACAGGAACTAGAATGGATACAATGAAATATTTTAAGAACTCTTGTGCTTCCTATATACCTACTGCTCCATGTAGTTATGAATATCTTTTTGGTTGGAACAATGATGCACATTGATTGCCATATGATTTTCATATAATTGCTAAAATGGTTCTTAGCCCTTTCAAGCTTCTTCAATGGTAAATGTGGCCTGCAGATGAAGTCCATAAAAAAAGTTCTACAGCTAGGACTGAGGGATAATCCTAGAAATGCCACACATGAAATAAAGACAGGGACTGGTAGGTTGGTATCAACAGATTTTCAACTGCATAATTTGCCTTCTACAGCTCTCCCAAATGTTAGGGTTGTAGCCATGGCTGCCTGGATGAAAACTGATATGGAATCTGACTTTGGGTCTAGTTATAAAAAAATATACACAGTTCCTCTGAGCCTTATGCTGGTTTCATNGGGAGACTCAAAGATGCTATTGAAAATCAATAAAGGCAGAACAAATTTAAGAGTTATTGTTAAAACAATTTGCATCTGATAATGCCAATGAAGATTGCCAAGGATTAATCAAGCCTCAAAGAGTGATAGAAAATGTTATGGACTTTTCAAAGTTATGCAGAAATGTATGGATCTACAAACATAGAGCAAAATTAGCTGCTATAGTAATCTATGCTACACAAAACAGATGTTAGCAAAGTTCCCACTTAAAGAAGCAATATAAATTGCCCCTACAAAAACTGAACNTTCAGAATCAATGGGCTCCTGNTATGCCCTATATGCAAGAAAGGAAAACATTGGGTTAAGAAATGCTGATCTAAATATGATAAGGATGGCAGTACATTGCCTGACAATAATAACAATACCAGTCAACAATAGGGAAAAATGTTGAGGGGTCCCCTAAAGACTCCACAAAATTAGAGGGCTTTAATCCAAGAACAATAACATTTATGGCAGCTTCAATTTGTAATCAACCTCTTCTTTCATTACAAGATGCTACTCAAGGAAGTGCTGCNATTGGTAGTCCTTACCCTAAAGTATTGCCACTTCCTCTCTTCAAAGTTCTTTTAAGTTTCACACTGGATATTGGGGACCTATACTGCCTCAAACATTTGGACTTTTATTGGTTTGCAGCAGTTTATCCATGAAAGGAATCATAGTTCACACAGTAGTCATTGATGAAGAT
>LZPO01029080.1:1924-16684 GCA_001675575.1 Neotoma lepida
AACTTCAAAGACAGACACTACCTCAGAGTGAAAGGCTGGGAAAAGACTTTCCAATCAAATGGACATAAGAAACAAACTGGTATAGCTATCCTAATATCTAATAAAATNGACTTCAAACTAAAATCAATCAAAAGAGATTGGGAAGGACATTACATATTCATCACAGGAAAAATCTACCATATGAAGTTTCAATTCTGGACATGTATACCCCAAATAAAAGGGTATCCACATATGTAAAAGAAACATTACTAAAGCTTAAGTCACACATCAAAGCCCACAAACTGGTAGTGGGAGACATTAACACCCCACGCTCACCAATGGACAGATCTACCAGACAGAAACTTAACCGAGAAATAAGGTATCTAACAGATTTTATGACTCAAATAGACTTAATAGATACCTATACAACATTCCACCCTAACACAAAAGAATATACATTCTTCTCACCACTCCATGGAATCTTCTCCAAAATCAACCACATACTACCTCACAAAGCAAATCTCAACAGATACAAAAAAAGTTGGAATAACCTCCTGTATTTTATCGGACCACCATGCCTTAAAGTTAAATTTCAACAACAACAAATTTACAGAAAGCCTACAATCTCATGGAAACTGAATAATGCTCAACTGAATCAACAATGAATCAAGGAAGAAATACAGAAAGAAATTAAAGATTTCCTAGAATTCAATGAAAATGAATGTACAACATACCCAAANTTATGGGACACCATGAAAATAGTACTAATAGAAAAATTCATAGCACTAAATGCCCACATTAAGAAATTGGAGAAAACTCACACTAGTGTCTTAACAGCACACCTAAAAGCTCTAGAACAAAAAGAAGCAAACTCACCCAGGAGGAATAGATCAATAGATCACCCAGGAAATAATCAAATTGAGAGCTGAAATCAATAAAATAGAAACAAAAGAACAATACAAAGAATTAATGAAACAAAGAGTTGGTTCTTTCAGAAAATAAACAACATAGACAAACCTTTATCCAAACTAACCCAAATGCAGAGAGAGAACATCCAAATTAACAAAATCAGAAATGAAAAGGGAGACATAACAACAGACAGTGAGGAAATCCAGAGAATCATCAGGTCATACTTCAAAAACCTGTACTCCACAAAATTGGAAAATCTAAAAGACATGGACAATTTTCTGGATATGTAACACGTACCAAAACTAAATCAAGACCAGATAAACAATTTAAATAGACCTATAACCCCTAAGGAAATAGAAACAGATGTTAAAAGTCTCCTAAGCCAAAAAAGCCCAGGATCAGATGGTTTCAGCACAGAATCCTATTAGAATTTCAAAGAACAGCTAATACCAATACTCTTCAAATTGTTCCACATAATAGAAACAGAAGGAACATTACCAAACTCCTCTTATGAGGCTACAGTTACCCTGATTCCCTAACCACACAAAGATGCAACAAAGAAAGAGAATTACAGACCAATCTCCCTCATGAACATTGATGCAAAAATACTCAATAAAATACTGGCAAACCGAATCCAAGAACACATCAAAAAATTATCCATCATGACCAAGTAGACTTCATCCCAGAGATACAAGGATGGTTCAACATATGAACATGTGTCAATGTAATACACCATATAAACAAATTGAAAGAAAAAAAAAGCACATCTCATTAGATGCTGAAAAAGCCTTTGACAAAATCCAACACCCCTTCATGATAAAGGTCTTGGAGGCATCAGGAATACAAGGAACGTACCTAAACATAATAAAGACAATTTACAGCAAGCTGAGAGCCAACATCAGATTAAATGGAGAGAAACTCAAAGTCATTTCACTAAAATCAGCAACAAGACAGTGCTGTCCACTCTCCCCGTATCTATCAATATAGTACTTGAAGTCCTAGTTAGAGCAATAAGACAACAAAGGGAGATCAAGGGGATACAAATCGGAAAGGAAGAAGTCAAACTTTCACTATTTGCAGATGATATGATAGTATACATAAGTGACCCCAAAAATTCTACCAGGGAACTCCTACAGCTGATAAACACCTTCAGTAAGGTGGCAGGGCAAGATTAACTCAAAAAAGTCAGTAGCTCTGCTATATACAAATGATAAATGGNCTGAGAAAGAAATCAGAGAAACANNACCCTTTACAATAGCCACNAATAATATAAAATACCTTGGCATAACTCTAACTAAGCAAGTGAAAGACCTGTGTAACAAGAACTGTAAGTCTGTGAAGAAAGAAATTGAAGAAGATATCAGAAAATGGAAAGATCTTCCATGCTCATNGATAGGTACGATTAGCATAGTAAAATTGGCTATCTTACTAAAAGCAATCTACAGATTCAATGCGTTCCCCATGAAAATCGCAGCACAATTCTTCACAGACATGGAACGAACAATACTCAACTTCATATGGAAAAACGACAACAAAAAGGATAGCTAAAATAATCCTGTACAGTAAAGCAACCTCTGGAGGCATCACTATCTGTGACCTCAAGCTCTATGATAGAACTATAGTAACAAAAACAGCTTGGTATTGACATAAAAGCCAACATGTGGACCAATGGAATTCAATTGAAGTCCCTGACATTAATTCACACACCTGTGAACACCTGATTTTTAACAAAGAAGCCAAAACTGTACTACAGAAAAATGAAAGCATCTTCAACAAATGGTTCTGGCACAACTGGATGTCAACATGTAGAAGATTGCAAATAGATCCATATCTGTCACCATGCACAAAACTCAAGTCCAAATGGATCAAAGACCTCAACATAAACCCAATTACACTGAACCTGATAGAAGAGAAAGTAGGAAGTTGTCTTGTACAGACTGGCACAGGAGACCACTTCCTAAATATAACACCAGTAACACAGACACTGAGAACAATTAATAAATGGGACCTCCTGAAACTGAGAANCTTCTGTAAGGCAAAGGACACAGTAAATAAGACAAAAAGACAGCCTACATAGTGGAAAAAGATCTTCACCAACTCTACATCTGACAGAGAGCTGATCTCCACAATATATAAAGAATTATTGAAACTAGACATCAAAATACCGAACAATTAAAAAATGGGCTACAGTGCTAAACAGAGAATTCTCAACAGAATAATCTCAAATGGCCAAAAGACATTTAAGGAATTGCTCAACATCCTTAGTCATCAGGGAAATGTAAATCAAAATGACTCTGAGATACCATGTTACAGCTGTTATAATGGCTAAGATAAAAAAAATTGATAACAGTTTATGTTGGAGAGGATGTGGAGTAAGGGAGTGCAAACTTATACAGCCACTTTGGAAATCAGTATGGCAGTTTCTCAGAAAATTGGGAATCAATCTACTTCAAAACCCAGCTATACCACTCTCGGGAATATACACAAGGAATGCTCAATCATACCACAAGGACACATGTTCAACTGTGTTTATAGCAGCATTGTTCATAATAGCCAAAATCTGGAAACAACCTAGATTCCCCTCAACTGAAGAATAGATAAAGAAAATGTGGTACATGTATACAACAGAGTACTACTCAGTAATAAAAAAATATATATATCATGATATTTGCAGGCAAATGGATGGAACTAGAAAATACCATCCTGAGTGAGGTAACCCAGACTCAGAATTACTAACATGGTATTCACTCATAAGTGGATACTAGATGTAAAGCAAAGGATAACCAGACTACAACCCACAGCTCCAGAGAAGCTAGCTAACAAGGAGAACCCTAAGAGGAATGCATGGATTACCCTGGGAAGGGTAAATAGATGAGATCTCCATGAGTAAACTAGGGAGGGGGGGCAATGGAGGGAGGGGGATGGGTGATACGAACATGAGGGAATGGGATGGTGGAGCTGGAGGAGGGATGGAATGGGGAGCAGTGAGGGAGATACCATGATGGAGGAAGGCATCATGGGGATGGGGAGAGGCCAGGTGCTGGGGAGGTTTCCAGGAATCCACAATGATGACCTCAGCTTAGACTATTAGCAATAGTGGAGAGGGTACCTGAACTGACTTACCCCAGTAATCAGATCAGTGAGTACCCTAACTGTCATCATAGAGCCTTCATCCAGTAACTGATAGNAGCAGATTCAGAGATCCACAGACAAACACCAGGCTAAACTCCAGAAGTCCAGTTGAAGAGAGAGAAGAGGGATTCTATGAGTAAGGGGCATCAAGATCATGATGGGGAAACCTACAGAGATAACCAATCAAAACTAGTTAGAACTCATGAACTTTAGAGCAACAGCTGTGGAGCCTCCATGGGACTGGACTAGGCCTTCTGCATAAGCAAGACAGTTGTGTAGCTTGATCTGCTTAAGGGACCCCTTGGCAGTAGGATCAGGATACATGCCTGGTGCATGAGTTGGCTTTTTGGACCCAATACCCTTTGTGGGACACCTTGGATAGCCTTGATGCAGGGGGAGGGGCTTAGACCTGTCTCTACTGATTGTACCAGGCTCAGTGGACTCCCCATGGGAGACCTTGCCTTGTTGGAAGAGGGAATGGGGGGTAGGTTGGAGGGGAAGGTGGGATGGGTGGGAGGAGGTAGGATAAGGGGATCTGTGATTGGTATGTAAAATGAGTAAAAATATTCCTTAATATAAAAACGTCATATTNTATAAGTCTTTCACTTCCTTGGTTAGATTTGCTCCAAGATTTTTTGAAGCTATTGTGGATGGGATTATTTTCCTGATTTCTTTATTGGTGTGTTTATCATTTATATATGGGAAGGCTGCAGATTTTTGCATATTAACTTTGTGTCCTGATATTCAGTGAATGTTTATATTGGCTTTAAGGGTTTTCTAGTGCAGTCTTTAGGGTATTTTATGCATACAATCACATTATATGAATATAAAGATACTGTGATTTCTTCCTTTCCTGTTTTTGTAGCCTTTACCTCCTTTACTTGTCTTATTCCTCCACCAAGACTTCAAGAAACACATTGAACAGAAAGTAGAGTGGGCANCCTTGTTTTGTTCCTGATTTAGTATAAAAGTTAGTCAAGGCCAGATCTTGGGGTTGATGAGTTGCAACTCTTGTTACTCTCTCTGTCTCACATACAGTCTTTCTATGAGTAGGAAAAGATGGCTGAATCATCTCACAGAAACCAAAAATTTGTAGTTTATTTCCAGTGGAAACAGGTATTTGTAAAAAATTCCACCAGAATGATCTATGGAGGACTCTGATTAGTCCAACCTGGGCTAGAAGTCTATTTAAATAAACATATCACTTGATCCATGGGCNAGAAGTCTACTTGAATAAACCCATCACTTTGTCAAGGATAGTATGTTCTTACAAGGGAGACCCAAGAAAAGAAGGTGCATTGAATGCTTTAGAAAATTAGGCTATCTGTGTTTCCAGGAGCAGAAATGACTACCTAGAAGTTATTTTNTAAAATAAAAATACTTATAAAAATACAGAAGCAGCCAGGCGGTGGTGGCACACACCTTTAATCCTAGCACTCGGGAGGCAGAGGAAGTCGGATCTCTGTGAGTTCGAGGCCAGCCTGGGCTACCAAGTGAGTTCTAGAAAAGGCGCCAAAACTACACAAAGAAACCCTGTCTTNAAAAACAAAAACAAAAACAAAAATACAGATGCATACAACTTAACATGAGAGTAATATTTGTTGATGTTCATTATTCATCAGTATCCATATATAGGTGAGAGATGAGTATGGGGTCCTTTTTTTGAGAATTTCATATATGAGTACTATATTTACATCATGTCTTCCCAGCTCCTCCAGTGTTCCCCCCTCTCAAATTCATGGTTTCTTAGTCTTTAGTTACTATATAGTAACTAAATAGAAATAGACTTGCCAGTTTCCTCTCTTTTTTGAATTAGCCTCACCAACTTCTTCCAAAGTAGTCCTCTTGGTTTGCAGAGTGGAATGTGCCTGGGTAAATGTAAAGCATAGATGAACTGATAAGACCAAAGGAAGAGACAGAAAGTCTGCCACCTTCTCATGCCAACACTNAGTCCNTGCCTTCCCAGAAGGAACAATGGAGTAGCTCTCATAGTAAATCTCCTTCCTGAGTAGGGAGGGAAAAGTTGGCTTACCTCTGTGAAATATAGGTAAGACAGGAAAACAATGTTCTTTTTTAATAGTTGAAAGAATAAAGCCTCAAATTCCAGACACAGAGGATAAATAGAAGAGGATGACAATTATATAGACTCTTAGCTTTGTGTGTTATTTTCAAGATGAGTCCTTCTTGATTTCAATTAAGGTTACATCCCAGGGACTGGAAAAAATAGATCAGTAATTAAGAGCATGTACTGTTCTTGCAGAAGACAGTACATGTCAGGACACTCTTCTAGCTCCCGGGGACCTNATGTCCTTTTCTGGCCTCCATAGGTAATTGCCCTCATGTGCACATACTCCCACACAGATACACATACATATACATAAATAAAACTAATCCTTTAAAAATAAGAATACACCCTCATGGCAGATAGACTGCCCCATCTTAAGCAAGATGAATTGGTAAAACCTTCCCTTCTTGCCCTACTTTGTTCTGCAATGGTAGAAAAATGTGCTTGGAGTTAGAATATCAAGATTCCAAATGGCAATCACTGTTTCCAAAGCTGCAAGTAAGTCTCTAAACTATTTTAAGACTCACATTTCTCACCTCAAAAGCGAAAATAATTGGGCATATATTATGGGGTTGATCAAAAAATCAGGTCAAATGAAATCAAATCATATCAGGTTAATATCAATCAGACAATGTATATGAGAATTCTGCACATACATCAGCTGTTCAATAAATGCTTATTGATTCCAAATCTTTTTACTGGAAGCAATATTCTTTTCTAAAAGCATCTAAGAATGGCACTTTAGGGCTATTACACATGATAGTAAGGATTCCGTTCTCCCTCTGGGAAAACATCCTTCATGTTTATAGAGAAGAAGTGGCTAGCCAGAAGGTGGCTGGCTGTTTGTGGCAAACCGATGTACTGTTTTCTACAGTTTCAGATCAACAGATTTGGATCCTCAATTTTGTTTCAATTCCTAGAGTGGGTATAATTCACTGGCTGGGTTAACACTGCCCAACTGACAACAAACTGATATGTAATCTTGATGCTAATTTGTGTTTTAAGTAAATCTTCTGTTAACTTGATAATGTTCAATGTATTACACTTATTCATTCAGTTGTTCATTCAGTATTTAGTTTTACTATGTGCCAGATAATGTAAGAAACTTCACAATAATTGTCTCTTCCCTTTGGGAGCTGACACTCTGATAACAGAGACAAGCATGCAGTCTGTATGCAAAGGAAGATNTAAGTACAAAGAAACCAAGGTTAGGCACCTTGTTGACACCAAAGAGAAGCTGAGTCTGCTTGAAGGAATCAAAAGAGATGATTGTTGATGGCTACTTGAACTGGTGCTGAGGGGGAAATAGGAGTTCATTAGATAGAGCTAGGAAGTGTTGGAATTCCTGGCTCCTCCCCCAGCTAAATGACCACACATGCGCAGTTCAGTAGTCAAGCAAGGGNCCTATGTCCTTTGTAATCTGTGTGTTGCTTGATCACGTAATTTGTGTGCAGCGTGATCATGCAATCCATGCGCATGCGTGGTGTAGCTCCATAAGCCCATATGCACATGTGCAGGGGAATCCTTAAGAATCAGATCCCAGACTCCTCCTCTTCCTCTCTTCTCCTCCTTTCTCTCTCTCCCCATACATGTGTCTTCCATAGGCCTGGTCACATTCTAACCTGTCTCCCCCTTCTCCTAATAAAACTCTGATAATGGGTTCTGTTATACCCCGTGGCTTTTCTCGCATGGTAGACAGCTCCGCTAACATTGCTTCGCCGCCACTGCATTAAAACCAACAGCAAGAAGGGGCATTTCTGACAGGGAACAGCACCTGCAGAGCTGTTACAGCTCAGAACATCCTCCTTATTCAGGGAACTGCTTATTCTGAAAACAAGTTTGGTTCCATAGAGGTAAGAGACAAGAAAGTGAAGTCAAAGGATAGGAGCTACATATGATAGGCCATGGACTTGAGGTGTTTGGATAGGATGATAAGTATAGGGTAAGGAAGGGAAGGGAAATCACCTTTGCCTTCACAGAAATCACTTGCTGAGTCCACGTTGATATTCACCATTAAGAGAACCAGTGTTTTCCATGATTCATTATCTAGTTGGTCTAGAGTAACAATTTGACAAGTATTTCCTAATCTTTACGAATCAAGGACTTGGTCTAGGCCCAATATGTATAACTGNCTTCTGTTCATAGGTCCTTTTTGACTAGTCTAATTATAGTAGTGTTAAGTAGTTGGATCAGGATGGCTTAGATGTGAACCTGGTTTCATCGCTGACTAAGCATAGGACTAAGCATAGTGTGGTTTTAACCCTTTATGNCTCTGTTTCCTCATCTATAACAATAGTATAATTGTTTCTCCTAAAGTTCGCAGGAAAGCTATGCAGTGCCAATTACTAGTGCTGTGTCCTAGAAATTAGACTATGGTTTAAAGAGTTTTATTCTAGATTCAAATGAATGATTTCTCTAGAATATTAAGGAAATTCAAACTATCTGTCTTCCCAAATCTTGATTCTAGCTTTTTTTTTCTAATTTTTGGCACACAACAAAGCACATTGTGTCAATTTCCTTATCTAAACTACAAAAACAATAACATGAACCAGAGAAGGTGACTGTGGGAGGCAAACAAGGTCCTATTTGCAAGTGTTCCTGTCTCATAGAAGAGGTGTGATAACTCCCTGTCTTTTTTGTTAGGGATCAGCTTACAGTAACCCCTCCATATGTTCTGGGTAGGCATATAAGCTCAACAAGAACAAAAATCACAAAGGAAATTTTTTGGTAAAGTACATCACAGAAATGAAAAACCACAATGAGGACTGGCTTCAAATTTTTCATTAAAACCCAGTAAATAGATTAGTTATGATTTATGTGGGTACAGATTTAATAGAATTTGTTTGCAAATTGTGAACAGCATTTTCTTCTGCAATGATCCTAAACTCCATCAGTGAGTATGTCTATTTTACANCCTTTCATATCACTAAGTNATGCTGAATTGCGCTGGCTGTGATGATTCACCTTGGGTACAGACTTTAGATTCAATTGCAAGTTGTTTTTGAAGTCTCAAAGAGAGTGTGTATCTGACCTGAAAAGTCACCAGTTTAAAGTCAACTTTGAATTAATCTATCTGCCCTTCAGATAAACTCAAACTTTCCCCTAGTAGAGTCTTACAGTCAGCAAGCATCCATCTACAAACACTTTAAACTTCCCCATCTAGGCAGCTGATTTCTCACAGCTAAAGTGTAGAGTTTAGATGATAAGAGATCCTTCAGGAAGAGATTGTAGAATGTAAAGGATTTGGTGTATATTATTATATTCAAGGTAAATTTGCATTCTTCAAATACAAGCCTCTTGAGGATTGTGAGCATTGTTTTCTTAAAGGAAGAGAAGAAGATGGCATAGGTGACTCCCTCTCCAGTTGCCATGGCAATGCATTATGAACTCAGTTCTTAGCATGCATGAGGAAAAACGCTGAAAATTGTTGGATTACAGTTTTTCTGAGACTGTGGCAACTGTACTGAGGCAGCCAAAAGAGTACAGGCTTGGAATATACAGGCATTTCAACCCCAATCATATATTTTATTACTTAGAATGAAAAATATACTGTGTTCTCTTAGCCTTGTTTTCTTCATTTGTAAAATGGCATTGATAATAATTATCTCGCTGAGGGATTGAATTCAGGATGATAACCATTGTGAGTCACAAACAGAGAGCACCTCCTTTTTGTTTGTAACATGCTCAATATAGGATTCCATGAATAGTCATTATAAGAATGAGTCCTTCTATTCCATATGAAAAGAAGTGTCCAATATTGAGAATTTCCAAGCAATGGAGCAAACTGCTTCTCAGGATGCTGAACATGTCAATCCAGCCATTGTTAGAGATATTGAGACCAATTCAGTAAACCCCTGTAATAACCATTTTAAAAATGGAGAGATAGAAAGTTGGACTAGACACCATTTAAATTCAAAGATTTAAAGATCCTTCAAAAGTCAGCTCATTTTAAATTTCCTTGCAGGTTAAGCTAGATGCTCCTGAAGATATAATTATTCATAGGAGTTCATGTACTACAACACCCCTATGACCCAGAGGAAAAAGGGAAGTCTTAAAGTTTTGATCATGGAAAGGAATTTCACTTGACATTGAACCTCAAGAGTATCCAACCTTGAAACACTATTGAATGGCTTTCATTCATTACATGGTGCCACAATTGTCAGCTGAAAAAAAATCATATTCAGCCAAATAGTCCTTCATCTATTTGCCCCACATCCAGTTTAATTGATTATTCTCTGAGATGACATGTCCTACTGTGCTGTTAATTAGAGGGAGGGAAACTGATCTTGAAAACCTCCAGAGTGGCCAAGAGCAGAAACTTGGCCCCATGATATAACTGTAGGCTTTGTTCCCTATTTGACCTATCTTGGGGTTTCAATTTAATGCTTTATAACAGTGGTTCTCAACCTTTCTAATGCCACAACCATTTAATATAATTCCTCATGTTGTGGTGACCTCCAGCAATAAAGTTATTTTCATTGCTACTACTTCATAACTGTAATTTTGCTACTGTTATGAATCATAATGTAAATATCTGATATGCAGGATATCTGATATACAACCCCTGTGAAAAGGTCATTGTACCACAAAGGGGGTTGCAACCCACAGGTTGAGAACTGCTGTTTTATAGTAACAGTTTNTAGCATCAAAATGGGAGCAAATTAAATTCACTTTAAACATCTTGTTGAGATGTAACAATGATTAAGACTTGATTTTCAAAATATACTTCTTAAATCATTGCAGTTCTAATGCCATGAAAGTGGCAAAAGGAAGTGAGATAGAGCCTGAGACCTGTCACTCCAGAATGTCTGGAGCAGGTACACATTGAGTTAAGATTTCCTTAAAGTCTTTGTTTTCATGGGTTTATTTCTTAATAGGATAATATGACTGAGAAAGAAACAGAAAGGACTTCTCTACAGAGAATGCTCTATTATGAAATCCATATGGGAAACCAAATCTTGATGTCATATTTCCAATACAATTGTGCCCATCAGACCAGATATTTGTGATGAGAGATGCCAGAAAGTAAGGTGGGCTCCAGTGGACTAGACTAGGTATACTTTCTGTATTGGGACAAGAAGCTCAAAATGCCTGACCAAACCTCTGCTTTCCAATGAGTCCAATTCACCACTGTTCCCTCTAGTTTATCAATTGTACTTACTCAGTAGCTATCTCTATATTGTCTTGGGGCATTTTTTTTCTTGGTGAAATAATTTCTAATANTTTCTCTTTTGATATTGCAGTTGCTCATAGCAGCTGGTGAGGATCTTTCCCTGTGTAGGGAATCGAATATTTGCACCCATGACCCAGGATCTTCTGGGCTCCCGAGGAACTGGCACCAACTTGACATCAATTTCTCCATAGATGCCTATAACTCAGCATTCAAATTTTGGGCATCTGGTAATCTTAATCTCTCCCTTTCCTCTTCATCCCTTGAAGTAGTGGCTACTTCCTACTTTAACTAACCTCAAATGGAAGATACTTGTCTATACCTTTCTTGCTAGATTAACTCCTTGAGGACAGAGAGCTTTATTAAGTACCCAAACAATGTTTTTTGAATGCATCCTTGGTTGGAGGAAACTATCCTGCCTTTTATCACCACTGATCACTGCTTCCTAATCTTGGCTCTGTTTTCTTCAAGAGTGACAGATGCTAACCTAACTGTTCACATCCAGGACACTGGCTTTGCATCCCTCTCAGGTAATTAATGGGCACCCAAGATACCCCCTCTTCTGTATTTCACATCTACACTGTGATGTACTGAGTTGTTTTTGGAATCTAGGCTTCCCATGATTTTTTAATAAATCAAAGTTTTTATTTAAAGGAAAACAGAGTCCTCACCTGAAGATATATGGCTAAGCTCAGTTTCTCAATATAATTTTTAGAATATATCTAGATACTGGTGTTACTGGATGCAGAGCCCACTATCATTNGGTGGGATTTTGCCAAGCCTTTCTATTGGTTTTTACTTGTTTTTCTCCCTTAGAGAATTGGTGGATATTTTCTGTCAGGGGTTGGCAAACTATACCAAAATGTAATGGTTTAAAACAGCTACCACATATTAAATAAGCAGGACATATGGAAAGGTCTCAGCTGGGATGAATCATTGCTGCTAAAGAGATGTCAGCCAGGCTCATCGATGTGTTTGGATTTTATGCTTAGATTATTTGCTGTTCTTCCTCATCATACTAGCCTGAACTTCACCTGATCACTAAGTCCTGAGAAGAAACTAGCAAAACAAGAAAACAAGTACTAATGCACAAATAGTTTCTCAGCCTGTGCTACTAGTTCTGGGTTTAAAACATGCCATGTCACATAATCAAGTTTCTTCCATGTAGAAAGTGGCATGGCTTATAAAATGTCATGATCTGAGGTCTTGTTTGTCTCTCAATTTTTTCCTGTTCTTTCTAATTCCTCACCAGGAACAAATCTCCCCACAGTCTTTTATCTTCTTACCCCTGGTTCTATTTTATGATTTATAGCCATGGAAATATTTATATTCTCTTTCTTATACCTTCCATCTATGTGCATGATATTTTCAGCCTTGTTTACCTTTTTACTTTGTCACTTCTACATCCCTCTGCCTCTTTTCAACTGCTGGTTATGCTTCAAGTCTCAGCTTAAGTGGGACTTTTCACTGGAAGATTTCTACCAGTCCTCCAAGAGTCTACTGGTTCTGAAATGTGTTCTTACAGCCCCAGATCTTGTCCTAACATGTAGCTCATGTTTGCTTACCTGTCTTCCCCACCAGACTATGAGCTTTATGGATCCAACAATACAAGTGTCAAAGAACTCTTTTTCTGCCAATCTTTGTCATGCCTGCCAACCTTGCCCTCTCTAACTTTCCTGAGAGGTCTTTAAAACAAAAGAAATAAATATGCTTGTCTCTTGCATAAAATTGGAATTAGAATGTGCAACATGGGCATTGGGGCACTCTCTTAAGCTTCTTGAACTCTTCTTGCCAAGAGTCTGAACTGTCATCCTTAAGATTCAGTTTATTTACCAACTGTCATTATGCTAACATGTTTCTGAGTGATAATGGGGTGAAGAAATATAGTTACCAGGTACACTAAGTCCAACTTCAATATTCTGCTCTTGAGATTGGTCCAGTCTTCTGTGAGCAAGGTGGGTTCTGTTGAAGTATGGATCTTCAAGTGTTCTATGGATTCTATGCTGATATTTGGACTGTTTGGGAAGTGTGGGTGACTGGGGAGGTGTTCCTTCTGATCAAAAGTGAGAAGTTCCCCAAATCCTTAATAATAGATGGTATGTATATTAGTTATTAAAGTACTGATATTTTTATCTCTTAGCTATTGCATGTTTATAGACACCACTGGAGCAAAGGTGGAGCCACATTTAAAATGAAAGGATCACATTAACACAATATAATTTGGTACTTTGAGAGCCATACCTCAGCAGAACTAATCCTGCTCACAACAGACTGGACCAATCCTAAGAGCAGAGTCCTAAAGTTGACTTTAGTGTACCTAGTGACTAATGCTTATCTGATCTTAAAGATTTGAAGAACATCTCACTTTTGGTTAGAAGGAACAACTGTCCAGCCACACACGCTTTCTGACTAGCCCAAACATCAGCATAGAAACTTGCATGAACCACACAGATATCTAAAATTCTATCCCTATGACACCAAAATGTTCATAAGTTTGGATGCCACATCTTCTCTACAAACTATGTAGATAGTCCTTGAGATAGAACAGATGAGATAAATAGTACTGGACAGCAGTAACAAAGTCCTTATTCAAGCCTGGGTTCAAGTGTAAAATTACAAGTAGGAAGCATGGCCTATGGGAGCACTTAATACACATTTGTTGAATGAATGTGCTTTAGTTCAAGAGGAGGCCATGATTTCCAACAAGTTGCACAATGTTAGAAGTCAGCCTCTCACTCCTGACATTTCCCTGTAAGTAAAAATTGATTGTCCTTGAAAGTTCAGCATCTTTGATTATTTTTGAATATGTTGACAAGGGGAAAAGTAAAAATAAGGTTACCTGGGGAAAGAAATTTTATAGTTGTAGGCTCAGAAAATAGTGCTGATTCAATCTGGCACATGATTCAATCTGGCACATCCTGAAGAAATTTAGTATGCAGTAATAGAAAAGCAGCCTGACTCAGAACAGTGGCCCGAGTCTTGCCTATTCCCCTTTANTCCCAAGCCCCAGGCCTAGGATGATGCAAGGTCCTTAGAGCATCAAAGCTGGACTTCAAAGAAGTCACCTTGACTCTGGTAGTTCTTTTCCTGCATAAAGTCACAGATCCTACTCATGAATAGGGGATGATTCCACAGATGAACAGGACAAATAGCATGATTTCACTATGCTGCACACTGACAACCAGTGTTCAATCCATTTTACACAGGTTACAAACTCTATAAACTGAACAAACTGCTTTACCTTACAAAGACTTAATTTCCTCATATTTGAGGAAACAACAGTAGTGCCTAAGTTCATGATAAGTAGGAGAAAAGGGACCAGACTGCAATGAGCAATGCTATGTCAAGCCAGCTGTCTTTATCATTACTAGAGACAGAACCTTTGACCTCAATAACTTAAAATCTTATCAGAGAGATAGATCCTCACTTGAAGCTAGAATTCATGGAAATCTATATTATGAATCCAACTTCTCTGTTCCTTGAATGATTTCTAATTTCTTTAACA
>LZPO01029081.1:0-16662 GCA_001675575.1 Neotoma lepida
CACACACACACACACACAGAGAGAGAGAGAGAGAGAGAGAGAGAGAGAGAGAGAGAGAGAGAGAGAGAGAGAGAGAGAGAGAGAGAGAGAGAGAATGAATTATAACAGGAAGACTTTAGGGTGTGGTAGCCTTTTCTGACTCTATTGCTCTAAACTCTTGCAACACATAACAAACAGCCGATGAGAGAAATGGCAAACATTGTCTGTATTCTCTGTGCACTTGGCAGGGATTTTTCATATTGTACATTATTGGCTGTGCTGTGTGATAGCACAACAGAGCCTTTGTAATGCTCTCGGCAGAGCTATTTATACACTGCGCCTCTACTAAGTACCCTTCCCTCTGCTGGTGTTCTTCCATAGCCTCAAAGAGAAAGTGATTTGCCCAAATAAAAGAAGTATGGATTGCCATCGCTCAGAGCGCAGGATGTTGCAAAGGCAAAATAACTCTTTATAGAGCTCACATTAAGTGTCATTATTTTCTGTTGAATGGTAAAATGAAGGTTAGCCCACAGTGAAGAAACAGGATAGTTCCCTCAAGCAGGCTAAGATAATTAGAATCTGATTTGCCTGCACCTGAGTTCAATGCACTATGTTATGTCAAGGGCTGTGGACTCAGAGGCCACTTGGGTATCAGTGATCTCCTTCAGAAATTGTTCAGATCACAACTTTAGCAGATGTAGGTCATAAGGCCCCTTTTAACCAGGGATAATTTTTAAAATTAAGTTTGTAAAGACGTAAATGAATTTGCTATACTTGGTACACAATAAAGGGAGTGAATGTAAAGTTAATAACCAAACAGTGTTAAAGAATATTATTTGTTCTTAGATTTCTAATAAGTGACTAATGATTTGAAACTGACAGTTAAATACCTAGGAAGATAACATCCTAATTCTCCCTGATATTTCATGCTTGGTTTGGCAGTGGATCTTATGCCTTTGAATTTCCCTTCTTTCTCAAAATTAACTTGAAACCTTTATGTGTTCTTGAATTCTTTTAGAGCTCATTGGTAGCANGATTTTCCTGCTTTCATAAGGAAACAGTTGATGTGACATTCTAGCTTTTACTTGACATTGGATGTGCTCTCTGTTATCAGATACAACCAGCAAGGCTGTGCTCAATCTGACAATTGTATTCACATTAAAAGGTCTGCTATTTGGATTCACTCATATTCTGTCAGGACATGTTCAACAGCATGACTTTAAAAATAGCATAAAATTCATAAAAACAATAAAGGAAAGAGATACTAGCAGAATACAATGCCTCAGTCCAGTTAATGTCATGCTAACCCAGGGATGCAGAAAATGTCAATTTTCTGTGGTTAAGGTGGATGTGTGTGCAGTCACAAGAAAAAAATTGGCCAAAGAGTGATGATCTTTTATTTTCTATGTATTCATTTCTTGGTTAAAACTGTTTAAGAGATCAGACAGCCACAGGAATAATAATTTTCTGGGCCTTACTAGTACCATAAGAAAAATGTCAGCAGAAAATGAAAGAAAAATCTAAAATTAGCTGCCAGATGTTCTAAAATTAAGGATGTCTTATGCTTAATAAATAACATGATTTTCATAAAGAAAAATCATGTAATTATATTTTTTTCAAATATATTTATAAATTTATTCTCTTTTTTAAATCTCTTCCAACTATAATGCCCTCAGTTATTAACTAGCTTCTTATCTGTATTGAAAGAAAATTGAGTATAAATATTTATTCAAACTTGCTATTGAACAAAATCAATTTAAGAGGTTACACTACATAAGGACTTATAAGAACTAATAAAAAATGAAGACCTGATAGATANGTGTTCCAATTTTCNAATTTTAGATTTGACAAAATGCTTGGCAGGGAGGTTATATTCAGTAAGCGGAAGCCTGTGGATATTAAGATGTAGCAACTTCAGCCAGTAGATGGAGGCTAATTTAAGGATGTAATTAAATTTTTTGTTTTGTTTTTTATTTTTATTTTTTAATTTTTAAAAATTTTTTTGTGACTGAGTTTGTCTGTGTAACAGCCGTAGCTGTCCTGGAATTCACGCTGTAGACAAGGCTGGCCTTGAACTCACAGAGATCTGCTTGCCTCTGCCTCCTGAGTGGTGGGATTAAGGCATGAGCCACCACTGCTAGGCCAAGAGTGGAATTTTGATGCAGGCAAGATGGCTCAGCACTTAAAAATGCTTGTTGCTCTTCCAAAGAACATGAGTTTAGTTCCGAGCACCCACATATGATGGCTCACAACCTCCTGTAACTCCAATTCTAACAGATTTGTGGTCCTCTTCAGTCACCTGCACACACATGACATGCACAGGCACAGACACATACTCACAAAAAGAATAAAACCTAACCTTAAAATAGAAGAGTCAGTTTCTAATATGATTCAAGTGACTATAAAACCTTTTGTCTGAACTATAACCAAGATAGAGCTTTAAAAATAGGGCCTCAGAAACACAAAGGACAATTTACTTAACCTGACTGTCCTTGAGTGGATTGTCAGAGCAGAAGTTCATCTTGTGAAATTGATTTTTTGTATATTTGTAAAACATTAATTTTCTTATAATATATATGTGGGAAATTGGCATGTTGTAACTCTCAAAATTCCAAAGATATTTGAACATATCAAGCCCTTTTAGAAGTTATATAACTAGGAAAAATGTTATTCTTCTTTGACATATTTTAAAACATATATCTGACTGTTGACTCAAAATTGTTGTTAGAATTTTGATCAATACCAAAGGAAGCAATCAGTTCATAGAACACATTTTGGGCATATTGGCTGANAGTTGATAAAAGTAACTATGTTTAAAAAAATAATTAGGCCTAAAATGTATATCATCTATCTTTTGATCTCTCTTTCACTCTGTCTGTCTATCTATCTATCTATCTATCTATCTATCTATCTATCTATCTATCTATTTATCTATCTCTATCTTCTATCATCTCTCTCTGTAACATCTACTTATGTATCTCTGTATCTATGTATCTGTCTATCTATCTATCTATCTATCTATCTATCTATCTATCTATCTATCTATCTTCTATAATCTCTCTCTCTATCTTCTACCTATGTATCTATGTATCTATCTATGTATATTTATCTATCTACCTATCTTTTATCATCTCTCGCTCTATCAGCTACCTATGTATCTATGTATCTATGTATCTATNTATCTATGTATCTATGTATCTATGTATCTATCTATCTATCTATCTATCTATATCTATCTATCATCTATCTATCTATTATCTATCTATCTATCTATCTATTATCTATCTATCTATCTATTATCTATCTATCTATCTATCTATTATCTATCTATCTATCTATTATCTATCTATCTATCTACCTATCTACCTATCTTCTATCATCTCTCGCTCTATCATCTACCTATGTATCTATGTATTATGTATCTATCTCTATCTCTCTCTCTCTATCTATCTATCATCCATCTATCTCTCTGTCTCTCTATCTATCCATCTGTCATCTATCATCTTCCTACCTACCAACTATCTATATATATTGTACAACACTGACTGTCTCTCTGGTAGGTGTTATTTCAATTTATAACTTAGACTAATGGAAAGCTTTGGTGATAGCCACTGTTATTAGGGTGAGAAGGCCAACACAAACAAAATCAGCTTGTGATTCCAAAGCTGTAGTTTATTAGGGTGTTCTTCTTTTGTGGCCCCCTCTGATCTTTCCTGCATCTCTAAGTGAGCATAGAGAAGTAGAACTGGTACCTGCACACCTAAGTTCTAGTCTCTTCAGTGTGGGCAGGCGCTCTGTGGGCTACAGGAAGAGAAACCTGGACACTAACCCAGCCAAAAAACCCTGGACCTGCAATCTCTCCAGCCTGCAAGAGATGTGCCTTGCCCATGGTGGTGACGACTTGTGGGAGTGGCCAGCCAATGCTTGGTTTATCTTGAGGCCCACATCAAGAAAGGGAAGCCCATGCCCTGTACTGCAGGGACATCCAGGAACCAGAGACTGGAACGCCTAGAGATCTAGGGCAGAACCAAACACAACAGGAATAAATAAATAAATAAATAAATAAATAATAAATAAATAAATAAATAAAATTAAGTAAATGCAATGATTCCTAATGATATTCTGCTATACTCATAGATTGGTGCTTTGTTCAGTCATCATCAGAGAGGCTTCCTCGGGCAGCATATACAAGCGTGTGCAGAGACCCACAGCTAGACATGCAGAGAGAATCTAAACTGGAGGTCTCTCTTCCCTTAGAGATGGGGAATTCCATAAAAGAGGGGGCAGAAAGACTGTAGGAGTCAGAGGGGATGGAGGACACCAGAAGAACATAGCTCAATGAATCAATTAAGGAGAGCTCATATGGGTTCACAGAGACTAAGGCAGAAAATTACGGGCCCCCCATGGGTCTGCACCAGGTCCTCTGCATATAGGTTATGCTTGTGTATCTTGGTACTTTTCTGGGACTCCTAATAGTGGGATCAGGTATGTCTCCAACTCATTTGCTTGCTCTTGGGATGCTTTTCCTCCTATTGTGTTGCCTTGTCCAACCTCAGTATGAGAGCCTTTGCCTTGTCTTATTGTACCTTGTTTTGTTTTGTTTTGTTTTCTGTTTGACTGTCATTTCTTGGAGGTCTACTCTTTTCTGAAGAAGAAATGGAGTGGAAGTCGGGAGAGGAGATGGAGAGGAGCTGGGCAGAGTGGAGAGAGAGGAAGTTATGGTCAAGATGTATTGCATAAGAGAAGAATCTATTTTCAATAATAAAAATAATTAATTAATTAATTAATTTAGAAAGAAAGAAAGAGAAAGAAAGAAAGAAAGAAAAAGAAAGAAAGAAAGAAAGAAAGAAAGAAAGAAAGAAAGAAAGAAAGAAAGAAAAGAAAAGGAAAAGAAAGATCAAAACCAAAGCTACTTGAATTATCAGGCCTTATAATATGTAAACATTTCATTTGTCATAAAGGATTGTTGGGTTCATCTAAGTTCATGGTTTCATCATCTAAGTTCATGGTTTCAAATTGCATGAAACAGATCAAGGAAAATGGTGTTTCACAGTGAGGGCCAAAGTACTCAGTGGGCATTGCCATAAAAGAAAACAGTCATATGCATAGGGAAACATGCTTTTTCTACACAACCTTGAAGGTTGCTGCTGTATTCTGTTTTCATGTGATGGTGTAGTGTCCCATTCAGTTTCAGACAATCCTCCCACTACTTCCTAAGAGCTTGTAAAGACCGTCCTTGTATTACCATAGAAAACATCTTCAAACAGTTTTTGAGGTAAAATATTATGTTTAATGTAGTTTATATTTTATATGTATGGTACTTTTAACCATCTGATGTTAGTAAACCTATGCTATCATTATTGATTGATTTCTTATATTTTTTAGATACCACTGATTAAATTGTCTCCCTAATCCAGATTCCCCATCAGCCTGGTAATTTTTCTCATATGATACAATACAATTTTCTTTGAAGTTGGAGAACTAAGAACTGAATACTGAGGTAAGAAAGGGAATAAAGTCTCAAAGCATTGAGCATTAGACATTTACTAATAGACAGACTGTTGTATATTTTACAGTTTATAATTTTATTGGAGAATGCTCATAGCTCACAGTAATGTCAGAATGGTAAGAAAAATTTCATATAACACAGAAAGGCTGAGCAAGGAGAAGGTAATTTTAATCATGTACTGTTGGACACTCCAGTGTCATCTTGTTTACATCAGGTATTTGTACTCTGAAAAGAATACTTCTTTGTGTAAAAGAAAATTAATCTCCAAAGAAATTTGTCAACCTAAGACCTTCCGTATAGTCTCTGAAATTTGCAATTTATTATGAGGGAGATAAGATCTATTTACAAAATAGTACAAATAGGTTATGTTTCATCAATATCAAACTGTGCCATGAATTCCTTCCAGATCTGGAATGAAAACTTCTGGAGCAGTGTTTGCTTTGGGGACACTTTAAAAATTTGTTTGCAGAGAAAAACAGAAAAATGTTCCCAACTTGAAAAAGAAAAAATGAAGAAATGGCTTGAGAATATGAGAACATACTTTCAAGACAGAGGAAATCAAATGCATGAGCAAGAAAAGAGTGCAGACACAATGCAAGACAAAGACGTTATGAGCTTAAAGGTGTTTCCCAGGGAAATTAGGGGAATGGAGGTCTTTAGGTAAGTGAGGTGAGTGTGGAGAAGAAATCAGAAGAGGAATCAAATACTTACCTTATGACCTTTTAAAAAGGAGCCCAAGAAAGGTCTCATGCCAGATTAGAGTTGAAACTATTTAAGCAGAACTGCTCAAAAGAGGGTATATGCATGTTTGAAGACAGACATGAGCCTATAAAAATCTTACAATAATGCATTTTTATATTTAAATTTCAATTTTGTTTATTACAAAGTATGATAATATTTTCAGCCACTTATTCTGAAACAAAACAGAATGTTTAATATATCTCTGATTTCCTTAATTATGACATGTGCAGTCATTTTAATGACAATAATTTATAATGATAAATGATAATGACTGGCACTAAAAGTAGTTTATTAGTTTATCAATAACGTATTTGGGTTTTTAAATTATTTTCTTGAAAATGTTTTTTCATACAGTATATTCTGATCAGTTTCTCCTCCCCCAACTCCTCTCTGTTCCTCCCATTTCCCACGCACACAGATCCACGCACTGTCTTTTTCTATAACAAATAATCAGGTAAACAAAGCCAACAAACCAGAATAAAGCAAAGAAAAAAATCACAAGAAACACACACACACACACACACACACACACACACACACAAACACACACACCCCCAAAGCCCATTAAAAGCACAGAATCAGAAATCAAA
Source organism: Neotoma lepida (assembly GCA_001675575.1). Taxonomy (NCBI): domain Eukaryota; kingdom Metazoa; phylum Chordata; class Mammalia; order Rodentia; family Cricetidae; genus Neotoma; species Neotoma lepida. The sequence continues at coordinate 6,820 of LZPO01029081.1, forward strand.
ATATACAAGTGAAAGACAAGTAAGACAAAAAGGCCCAAACAATGCAATATAAGACAAAAAGTTCACAAAAATACTGTTGAGTTGGTTTTATGCTGGGCATCTACTGCTGGGTATGGGGTCTGCCCTTAAGTGTGATTTGTATGCCCAAAGAGACTCCTTTAGAGAAAATTAAGGTTTCCATTGCAAGGAGTTGTCAGTTGAAGACAATTTCTTGATTCATGGTGGGAGCCTGTGTCCACTACAAGGACCAGCTATCTTTAAGGTTCAAGATTTCTTTTACTTGATTGCCTTTGAAAGATTGTGCATTAATTTTTCTATTTTTTTTGTCATTGAGGAACTTTACCTTGCTATCTAAAGCTTCATTGATAGAATTAAATATGTATACTTGAACTGAAATCAATTACAAAATAGACTCCCTCCCCCGAAAAAAGGAAACGCTTATGGAAAAGTAAGCCCACCCCTGTAGTTGGATATAAGCAATGCTAAAAGCTCACAGGAAATCTTTATGATAGAGAAAAAAAGAACATATTAAAATGCATTAAAGCAGATCAGTGGTAAATTATACTTATATGATAATACAATAAAAATAAATTAGTTTGTCATTTGTTTTGTTTTGTACTGACTGCTGTTTTTATATTTTTGAGTTTCCCTTTTTGTGCCTGCTAGTATTTTAAAAACTATTATGGGAACATATTTTAAAATTGGAGAAAATTTAAAGTTGTCCCATTTAATAAAATGATGACTACATTATAATAATCAGATTTACAAAATTATTAGATTGCAAATTAATACAAACTCTAAGCAAGATTGAACACAGATGTACTAGGAAAGACTATTTCAGTACTTCTTTATTCGTTTTGTGTTTTATTCTTACAGTTATTTTTGTGACACTCAGGGTGGGCTTCACACATGCTAGGCAAACACTGCTGCTGAGCTATATCCCCAGCCCTATAGTGACACTTCAGAATGTAATAAAGAGAGTGGCTGCAAACACAGTCAAAGCATACTTACTCTTCAGTGTGTAACTTTGAGAGAANCTCACAATACAAAGAAAGAAATACATTTTGTGTTTTGAGAAGTGTATTAGGAGTCTTTACAGTAGTCAGGATTGCTACTAAAGCACCTTGTTTCCTGCCAGATGCTCCTCTTTAGTTTATATAAGGATTGTGGCTGCTCATTTCCAAAATTTTCCCTGCTGTTTGCCTGGTGTACAAATGCTAAATCAAACACCTGTTTTCAAGGGATACACACATCATAGTCTGCTGTCTCCAGTCCATCTGATGCTACATGTTGCATTTTCTAAGGAAGTCTTACAATGGGTGTTCCCATCTCAAAGAAATGGGAAATATAAGCTTTGCTTTTCTGATCAATTTTTAATAAAATATTTGAGAGTACAATCTGCTTTCTTTCTTTTCTGTACTGAAGATTGAACCCAGAGTGAAATGCAACAAAGATTCTGCTGCTCGGCTATCTGTCATGCCCAGTGCTCCCAAAGCCCATCACTCTTTTTAAAATCTGTTTTTAAATTTGAATTATTTTTTAATTAAAATATACCCAAATTCAGGTACCATAAACAAACTCTTTGCAAACATCAAGTGAGATTTTTACATCCTGGATGGAAATCTTTAGGCTGTATCCTGTAGAGGATTTGTCAGGACCCCATCTTTGTGTGAAGGCTATCATAGATAGATAATAGACAGACAGACAGATAGGCAGATAGGCAGACAGACAGACAGACAGAGAGATAAAGATAAGATCTGCTTAATGAATAAATGATTAGAAGTTTATATATGCAAAACTTGTCATCTGTAGATTCTCTGCATATACANATATCCATAGTAATATATGCTTCTGAATACATATTTCATATATATGAATATGATATATGAATATTCATATATGTAAATATGGATGTACATATATGTATATGTATATGAATGTGTATNTTTAAATATATATAAATTTTAAATCATAGGTGAAATGAAGGTTTTTTTATTTTGATTTTTAAAAGTTGCAATTATTTTAGAACATGAAAGAATATGTTGCATATGCAGAAAAGACGCAACAAGTGACTTCTCCATTCATCAAAAGTTTACTGAAAGCATGGTTAGCCAGCAGAACACAAGAACCTGTGGAGCAGACAAAGATTAATTATACCTGTACTCATGCAGCAATGTTTGTGTTCCAAACAAATTATATTTGCTTGTGTTTAAACGATGCATAAATCTGACGCGTGCAGATGAACGTGTGTTCAGGATGAGTGAGCACACTTGTTTGAATGTCATATTTATCCCTGTATTTTGTCAGAAAATTAACTTCTTTGGAGTTTGTGCTTGAGCTGAGCATATGGTTGTTGATCTCTGGAGATGACAGCCTATCTGAGCAATAGCGCTCCTTATGGCTCCTGCTCTCCTCGGCTGGCAGATGCTTTGGGCTTTTCTACAATTAAGTGGAGATCATCACTGTTTTCTTTGAGCACTGCTGTGCCTTGTACTCTGAAGTGTTTTGTTAATCACTGTCTGCCTTCGACAGAAGCTGCCAAAGCTCTCATTAAGTCTGAATTTTGAGATGTCATGCTCGGATGATGGAATTTCATCCTTTTTCTGCATGAATGGAATTGGCTATGGAAAGTTGCCAAGAAAAAAATCATGTCACTAAAGTGTACTTGCTTTACATTTTGGAGATGAAACAAAAGGCGGTTGGGGGGGTTCCCAATAATTTGTCAACTTTGGAGGATGTTGTTTCCTAGGTGATATAATTGTTGGGTGCTCACCTTATTAACAGTAGTTCCTTATTATATTGCATATCAACAAGCAGTCATTTATTTCTTCACAAACTAAACTCTCTTCTTTTGCCTGTCCCAGGACCTTTCTTGTCATTTACTCTCTACTCCCAGTATACTGAGACAGAAAGCAGGACTAAGTTCCACTGAAGCAGAGTGATTCTATAGTAACCTGTTTATCTTACTGCGGGCAGGAGAAAATATTTGGTAGTAAAGGAAAAATTCACTTTTGCCCTTTAAAATAATTGCTTGAAGTTGTATAGAAACTGAAAACTAAATGCTACTGTTGACTGTTTAATGATTTGCTGCAGGAAACTAAGTGTTATGGGAAATACGGTTTGAAAAGACATTATCCATTTCTCCTGGCGAATCTAATCGTTTCAGTTGAATGAGTAAAAGTAGGAAGTAAGCCTTGAAGAGAAAAAAAAATACTTAGAGTAATTAGCTCTAATGCCTAATCACTTGAGTCATAAAGCATTTGGAAATTTATTAAACTGATCTATAAAACCCTACACTTAGGAAGAGTTGTGTCTCCTCCTTGTGAACAAACTTGAAAGCAGCAGCCCCCTTTTGTCTGCTTTGTCTGTGGCTCAGTTAATTCTAATCAACAATGTAGATAATGGCTATTTCATTGATCCATTTTAACATTTACAAACAAAATAAAATTCGTATCTATTCCTTGACAGAAGGAAAATGATTGGTTACTCATGACCACAGAAACCCTGCAGGCTCCCCACTTCTGTATAAATGAAATGTATTTTCTGTAAAACTAAGAATGAACTTCATGACACACTGTATATGTAGAATTTTCCCTTCTTCAATTTCATGAATTTGTGAGTTGAAAGAACATGGGTCAAATGTTAATTATGAATTTTGAGGCAACATCTTAGGTAATGGTTTCTATGCATATAATGTTGGGGAAACATTCTAGTAAACATGTGGCATTGTAATTGCAGATGCCAGATCACATGATGCAAGATAGGCATTAGAGGAAAACCTTCATGCATGTGAAAATTCTACTTTTCTTCCTGTACATATATTTAGATAGAGAATTTGGTTAACTTTGCAGACATACATTGACTCATGTAATGTTATTCTACCATGCAAAGTATGTAACACATGTAAGCTTAATGAATTCCCACTAGAAAAATTAATACATTATATTTCAAATGTCTGTTGAACCAAATAATACTATTATATCTTTTACCTTCAGTAAGTATTATTTCAGTCTATGGATTCACCATTTCATAGAAGGGAAAGGAGTTTGAGAATAGGGACCCATCTGTGTAATAGTCAAGAGGATCTGAAAAAGCCTACTCTAGAACATTTCTTTGCGAGCTGGCTAACCTAGAATGCTTACTTGTGGGGTTGTCCATGATACCTTAGAAAACTATGAGAGTGACTGGTAAACATGGTCCCAGAAATCTAAAGATCAATCCTGATCTGTCTGATAGTTTAGAAAACTATACCTGTTCTCACAATATTTGAGAATATGTTGAGGATACCACAAAAACCAACAGACTACAAAGTCTGACTTCTGCCCCCTCATTGGAGACAAGGCTACAAAGAAACTACATAAATTCGCTGTGTTTTTGTAAGCAATCCACTGTGTATACCTCAAAGTGGCATCATAACTTTAAGTTGAATTGTTTATAGAAGACCATTTAATACCCGAGTTAGTATAAAGGGAAAAGAGAAGATAATGTAATTTCAACATTCAGGTTAAAAATCTAGACCTTCTTCATAGGCTCCTTTCCCATGGACAAAGGTTCAAATAATGGTCCATAATAACCGCAAGTACCAACAACTACTAAATCAGATATCGATATCTTCTATCATACAGCAACGCATGAGCAATATTAGTTCTCTATGTATATGTGAATGTATATATGGATAATCCTCTTACACGTGCATTGTTGTGCCTATATTCTTGGATTTATGATAACTATTTAAATATATTTCTTCTTTATATACAAGATAAGTTTAAAATTATTTCATTAAATTATTTTGAAATTTATTAAAATAGAATCTAAAGTTTGAAAATGTCATCAATATTAGCAAAGAGTCTGTCAAATATTTGAACAGATCTCATCATCAAAAATGGAAGATTTGTGTTTAATCTCTAGATTTATCTTGCATATTCTAATTTCTTAAGACACATATGGCATATGGAACAGAAAGATAAGTTATTTACAACTTTTAAGTCAATATGTTTTTCTCAAAAACAAAAATTATAAAACTTTATTGTGGAAAGTACCACTAAGTAAAGAAAAACAATGAACAAAGAGTAGTTAAAAACAATTGAAATCTTCCAGGATGTGATGTGATAACTACGCAAAGATGTTCATGTACATCTCCTGTGTGCTTGTCTTTACCACAGGGATGACTAGCAGGCAGAGTGGTACAGGGTTTTCATAATAGCACTTGGAAGGTATGGACACACAGGTCTCTGTGAGTTGAAGAACAGCCTGGTCTATATAGGGAATTCCAGACCAGACAAGGCTACATAGTGAAATCCTATCTCAAAATAAAATAAGGGAAACTAAACTAAACTAAAAAACAATGAGAAACTTAACTGTTCTATTTTATTAATTCTTATGTTTTGAATTAGTAGTATATGATACTTACATGANCTTTATTTACTTTGAAACATTTTAATTTATGTACCATTTTCATGTATGTTATTGTAAATAAATAACACAATTTGATATCTTTTTTATTCTGAGATCTTGTTTTCTAGTATTATGTTTTATATAAAACTATATAATATATCATTGCATATAAACTATGTGAAACTAGTACAATTTGCTTTTATTTCATTATTTGTGAATTCTAACACTACCTGAAAAGACATGAGCTTTATTGAGAGTTTTATACTAAAGGACAAATTTCATGTTAAAACTTAATTGAAAAGTTATTAGACATCTTGATTTTCTATCATCATACAATCACAGCTCAGTGAACTCCCCAGTAATAACATGGAAACCATGTAAAGTTTTTTACTTTCTTATTACAGACATGGCACACGCATGTTCGGCAAATATACAAAATGAAGAAATAAATATAATTTTGTGGAATGAAATCTACATGAAAATGCTGAAATACATAATATTTGAGAATATAATCTCTTGAGTCTCAGAAGAGAAGGCAGTCTAAGTGTGTTTCCTGGCCATATCCATACATATGGACATTCTTTTACATTGCTGGTTACTCTCTCACTCCTTTACCCCTTCAGACTCTGATGTTTCCATCTTTATCACAATAATGTATTAGCTCAAAATTCAGTAGCACACATTTAAAGAATGAAATCAAGAACGGTACAACAGCATACTGTATTTGCATTAGCACAGTGGGTCAGTAATTTTTTTAATCTCTTTCATAAGATGCATATGAATCTTAAGACAGCAAAGCACACTAAACAACTGATAGCAGGGCATATCAAATGCTCAATAAAAAATTAGGGTTTTTATAGTTTGTGCATTTTACTTCTAAATCAGCAGATCAGTGACATAATCCTACTGAACTTAAAAAAATTCTATGAAAATATATTATCAAAAGTAAATTATTTCTGGAAAATTAAAAATCAAATTTAGAAAAGTCTTCTTAGCAGAGGTAAGTTCTGCCATAAAGGAGAGCTATTTAGAGACATAAATGCATTTATTTTCTTACTAAAATCTTAGAGAATTTTTCTTCAGTAGGCATAAATAACATAGCTACCAGAAATCATGATGAAAGTTTTCACTACCTGGAATCAAGATTATCTTTGTACATTTATTATTGTCTATTTTAAATACTCTATTGTGCTTTTAATGTAATGTCACCAGTATAAATTAAATGGCGTTTTTTGAAAATTTAAAAATAACCTAAATGATATATGAATTAAACAATGTAGTGGTTATTGGAGAAGCATGAAGCTCTTCAGTTAATGAGGAAAGCTCACCTGAGATGGAATGGTTAGTGCTCTGTTGGAAGTTGTGTCTCTAAAGTGAGTCCTGAATAGCAGATCTTAAGCAAATGTAACTTCTGCTTTCCACCAGTAATGTTAATACAAAATTCATTTTTATCTAGCATTTGTCATCACACAAAGACATTCTGAACACCAACAGAAAAGTTTTCTAACATAACCCTAAGCCAACTACCACAGACATCACATCTCACATCTCCTCACAGAGTGCACTCCGGGCCTCAGAAGACAGGAGTGTAAATGGAAGGAGAATGAGTTAGTCTTAATGCTCTGGAAAAAAATCAAATACTACCAATTAAAAATAATAGGAGGAAATATTTTGGACATTCTTGCTGGCACATTTGAAAAATAGTCTTTTCACAACAAAATGATGTTGCACCACTCACATATGTAAGTCAGAGCAGATTGTTCTATCCTGCTAATTCTCCTCAGAAATAGGCTTTTCATAAGCAGGGAAATTGGGTGTGCTCTATAAAAACCTTTGTATATTTATCTCCTTTCAAAACATGCCCAGAACATTTGAATCTTGAAGAACACAAGGCACAATTTATNTTTTGTATTACAAATCTTAGGAAAGTCTGGATTTTTGGTCCTTATCTTAAATCTGTGATATATATTCATTTCTCTCTTTATGTATGCATATTTACAAACATATATAGCTATAAACATTTATTAGGGTAAATATCATTTCCATGTATTTTTTTGTGTTTACTTTGTGTATACTTATGTGGGATCCATATGCCTGTAAACTTGTGTCCTGAGGCCACAGGAGGATGTCAGTTGTCGAACTCACACTCTTATTCTCCTGGGCCATGATTTCTTACTGAACCTGTGTCTACACTGGCAGCCTGCAATCCCTACCTATCTTCCTTTTTCAACTTACCCTGCCTCCCAGCACTGTACTTATAAGAGCAAATGTGACTCCATCCCATTCTTTAAGTGAGTGCTGTGGACTCAAAGTTAGGTCATCAGGCTTGTCCACCAAGCACTCTTACCTACTTGAGCTCTCTCCACTGTCCTTTGCAGGCACTTAAAAACATGTCATTTTTGGTCACTGTAGCTCATTCATTCCCCTCTGTGTTGCTCTAGATGGCACCATAAATATCCCTTTCCTTTTCAGTCTTCCTTTTACACATTCCATTACAGAATGAAGATACAAAGACATTTCACCAAACATTTCATTATCAATAATTCTTAAATAATAATTCTTATTATATTGCATACCTAATACCGTCTTTTCTCCTTTTGTTGTTATTCTAATTATTTTCAAATAAAAAAAAGGCATAAAAACATATTCTACTCTTAAGTAGTTGACACTTGAGAATAGGAGGCACTCAAAGCCTTTGTACGTGTGATGACGATAGTATAAACATGGAATGTGCTTTCATCATTACCATGTAGAATAACCTTCTCCATACTCATGAAATAGTTACACAGGAGTAAGTTAATATGAAAAAGATGTCATTAGTTTTCAACTGCTACCATCCCAAAATAGGATCACACATTTAGTCAAGAAAATTATTTAGAGGGCAGGATCCTCTAAATTTTATCTAACCACAATCCTGATAGATTCATGTTATAGACATANTCTCACAACTAATGGAAATATATTTGCTTAGAAACTAGTGCTTCCTATGAAATTGGAGTCGTAATGAGAAAAGAAACAGTAGGGTAGAAATATCTTTTGTACTCTAGAGTGACTATATAAAAAGGAAAATGAAGAAAGTATAATTAGCTAGACTACCTGATATTTTTCTTAGATTTGGAGAGGAAGAAGGTTCAATGAGGTATATAGATGGGGAGGGCAAAGGGTCAGTTACCCACAACAGGGCAGTTGTTTACAATCAAGTGAATGAAACCCATGAGAGTATGAAGCATGATAGACAAGATCAGGAATCAGATGGCCATCAGTCTGAAACATGGCCAAGGAAATACACATGGTTGAACTACTTTCCCTGTTAACTGATAAGTGTCAATTACAGATGTATATACTGACATATACATCTATACATTTACATATACAATACACATTTGATATGGAGTTCACTTATTTTAGTAAGACTACGTGGGTTGTTCACCAATTGATTTGGGGGTATGCAACTCTAGGAGACTCCAGGAAAAAAAATTATAGTGTGTCAGTAAAGAAGCAGAGCAGTGCCTGAACCCATTGGCGCCTAGAATCTACTGTCCATCTGCTATCTGTGGAAAGACCTATGACAACTGTACTAGAGGTGCATGACCTTCGGTTCAAAGCAGAGCCACCAAGGACAAAACACAAATTTGTCCTTTTGAGGAAAAGTTATTTTTGTCAGAAAATGATGCTTGGAAATATTTTAATTTTTGTAAGTGTGACATTATCACAAGATCAGCTTGACTGATACCAGAAGGACTGGAAGGACCTTCCCATGATAGATCAATGTCTAGACCTGAAGAATAGGCTGTGCAGAAATAAAGGAAGAAGAATTTCATTTGTAGGTTGGTATAGATAAGACCTCCTTAGAGTAAGCAGTACATATATAAATTAAAGAATGCGGCTTGGGGACAAAAATAGACAGTGGAATTTTACCTGAAATCCCAGATATTTCTATACTTAAACTTCATGAAGTGGAGAGGGTCAGAAACAGAGTAATTAAGGCAGAATAAACACTCTTTAAGTAGACAACTTATACCATTACTTAGTTGGAGACTGAAATAAATTTACCTTTCAACTTTCTTTTTGATGTTTTAATTCTTTTCTGTGGTTCTAGACAAATAAAAGTTGTTTGCTGCACATAACCCAGTATGAGCTGAATGAAGGTACACAGTTAAGATGGTTTGTAAGTTTGCAAGAATAAAGTGGATGATAAGCAATATTAGGAAATGAGACAGGATAAAGCCTGCTGAAAGATGAAAATGAGAGAACTCTCCCCGCCCCCCTTTCAGTTTTTATTCAGACAGGGTTTCTCTATACAACCCCGGCCATTATTGAACTCACTGTGTAGACCAGGCTGGCCTTGAACTCAGAGATCTGCTCACCTTCTGAGTGCTGGGATTAAAGATGTATGCCACCACCATGCACCTTCATTTTCTCTTTGTGTTCAGTGCTTATATTTTTTTT